>PVJA010000088.1:53095-222492 GCA_004027025.1 Myocastor coypus | reverse complement strand
ATGCAAACTACAAAATGAGACTGGAAGAAAATCAAACTTGATAGGGCCAGGGAAATAGCTCAGTAGAATAAGCACTTGCCTGGCAAGCGCAAGGACCTAAGTTCAATCCCTGGTCCCACAAAAAGAAAAAAAAAAAAAAAAAAAGGAAAGAAAAGAAAAATCAAACTTGAAATATTCACAAATGTTATTAACTTTAAGAAAACTACAAAGAAAAATACATATGGATCACATTTTTTTAAAATTTAAGTATTTGGTACAGGGTCTTGCTATGCAGCTTGGACCTGTAGATCTTCCTGTTTTATTCTCCCCAGAGTTGGGATTACAGGCGTGTGCTGCCACTCCAGGTCTCCATCCTGGTCTCAGTGGCTGGCTTGGGTGGGGCCAGTAGGGCATTGCAGTACTGGGGATCAAACCCCAGGGCCTTGTATTTGTCAAACAGGTACTTAGACCACTGAGCTATCTCTGGCCATGAATCACATGTTTCATCAAAAATTTGTATCTAGAATAAAGAAGTCAAGACTTTTTTTTCCCATAATATTAGGGATTCAAGCTGGGGCTTTCACACTGAGCTACCTCCCTAGCTCTTTGCTGATTTTTTATTTTGATACAAAATCTTACTAAGGTGCTTTAAGTTTCCTAGGCTGGGCTCAAATTTGTAATCCTGCCTCAACCTCCCAGAGTGTTATAGTGGTATAGGTGGTATAGGTGTGTACCACCATGCACAGCTCTTTTTTTTTTTTTTCCCAGTTCTTAGAACAAGAAGAAATAACCCTATTTTACAAATGAGAATATTATGCAGTAGATACTTACTGAAAAGATATATGATGGGAAATAAATATATGTAAAGGGCCTTTTTCTAAATAATAATGGAAATTAATATAGCGTCATGCTTATAATATCTGTTGAATTGGCTTCACTTAAAAAGCTGACATTGGGGCCGGGTGAGATAGCTCAGCTGTCTAAAGCGCCTGTTTAGGCAAGCTTAGGCAACCTCAGGAACCACGGTTCAATCCCTAGTACCTCATACTGCACCAGCCCCACCCCCAGGGCAGTTTTTTTTTTAAAAAAGCTGACATTACTAAGTGCTGACAAGGATATACAGCAACAGTCATTCTGTAAATTCTTTTTTAAAAAAAAATACTTGGTACAGGGTCTCACCATGCAGCTTAAACTCATAATGATCCTCCTGTCTTGGCCCTACCCAGTGCTGGGATTACAGGCATGCACCACCACATCAGTTTCTGGCTGCCATGTGCTCCAGGGGTTCTGGGGCTGGTATGATATGTGGTACTGAGCATCAAACCCAGGTCCTTGCAACCTGGGTTGCCAGGCAGGAGCTTAGACCACTGAGCTATCTCCCCAGCCTTGTCAGCAATCATTCTTACTATGGTAGGAATACAAACTAGAAAAGCCCTGGGAGAACAGTGTTCAGAGTTAAATATATGCTGACTTATGACTCTACAGTCCCACTTCTAGCTGTTTCACCAAATGAACTGAAAACTACATGAATATCCAAAGCAGCTTTATGCATAATCACAAGCTAGAAACCACCAGATACTCAACAGATGAATAGGCAGAAGTCTGATGTGCGTATGATGGAATAAAGTAGAAACTATTTTTTTTAGGGAACGTCCTACAGGGTGTTCAGAGTCCCACTACTAGATTGGGGACTCTAATGATCCACTTCTTTAGAGCTTCCCAAGAGCTGGGATTACAGGTGTGTGCCACCACACCCAGTCTCAATCGTGCACCCCATGGGGGGGTGGGGGTAGGGCGGGCACCGGCATAGCAAACTGGGGGATCCAAATCCCTGGCTCCTGCGCCTGCATGCAGGTGCTTTAATCCTCTGAGCTCTTTGGCTAGCCCAATGGACTAAAGTAGAAAGGAACTCAGATTCTTACAGTAGCACGTGACCCCCCATAGTATTTTGCTATGTGAAATAAGCTAGACTCAAAAGGCTATATAAATGCTTTAGTTACTAGGACTTTAAAAAAGAGTACAGGACACAAGAAGTCATTGTTTACCAGAGACTGGGGAAATGGTGGTCATGAAGGAAAGACAAAACAACTTTTAGGGCAATAAAATCATTCCTTATGGCACTGTGATAGTGGGTGCCTGAGGATGCATTTGATAAAACACATACTATGCTATAAAGAGTGACTTTGCAGATCAAATCAAAATCCACCAGGGTGGTGGAACTTCTGGGAGAGTACAGAGTATGAGAATGTCTACCCATATTGTAAGTACGTCACATAACCTCACTGAAAAGTAGTGACAAGCGAGGGACTGACCTAAATAACCGAAGTGTTCCCCCCACCCCATTGGAGCAGTTTGTTTTATTTGATTTTATTTTTACATTATGGCTGGCTCAGCCTGCCCTAGGGGTAGGGCTGGCACAGCATGTGGTGCCAGGGATCAAACCACAGTCCCTGCAGTTGCCTAAGCAGACACTTTTGACCACTGAGCCATCTCACCGGCCCAACCGAAGTTTTTGACTGGCTAAAGGCAAAAGAACTACACAAGGTGCCAAATCTCACAAGCTTAGCAGTTCTGAAGCTGTTTATATAATAGAGTAGAACATGTAAGTAAATGTAGGCAGTGAGAATTAGGTTTTATTTCAGAATAAGCAGTAGAATAAAAGCAAAAGGAGAAAGTTTGAATTCCAGGGCTGTGGTTGGTGTCTAGTATTACTAAGAACTCATCATGTTCACCTGTCTCCACTCTGGTAATACAAGGTCATCTGTGGACAGTCTGGGTGGCAGATGTGGGGCACCTCCTCCTGGCCTGTGCCCACTGTTCAGGAAGGAGCAACATCTACCCCTTATTTTTGTAGTACTGGGGCCTGGACCCAGGATCTTTGCACTGAATTATATCCTCAGGGCTTGTTTTAATCTTGAGACCAAGTTTTATTAAGTTGTTGAGGCTGGACTCTAACTTTGATCTTCCTGCCTCAGCCTCTCAGAGCAGCAGGTTTATAAATCTTGGTTTTGAACACTATTCTCCAATAATGAAGTCAAGGCTCTTTGGAGAAATGTTCACTCTAGTCTAAGGAAAAATAAAAAACCTGTGGCATCACGTGCCAAAAAGTAAGAAAAATGTTATGAAAAAAGTCGGCATATATTATGACAGTGCCAGACATTCATGCTGATTAAAAAAGGTAACTGAGGGGCTGGCCAAATAACTCAGTGGATTAAAACACTTATAAGCAGGTGTAGGGGCTGGGGGTTCAATTCCTGGGCCTGCCATGCTGACCCTGCCCCTGGGGCGTGCTGAGTCGGCAAGGTGTGAGCCTGTAATCCCACCTCAGGAGGCTGTAAACAGGTGGATCACTACGAGTACAATCTAGTACTGAGACTCTGAACACCCAGAGATCCTTCCCTAAATACAAAAAAACAAAACAAAACAAAAAGATAATGGAACAGAGAAAGTCTCTATAGAAGAGCTCCAATAAATGTAGAAGAAATGAAATAGGAGCCAGGCATGGTGGCATACACCTGTAATTGCTGCACTTGGGAGGGTGAGGCAGGAGGATCACCAGTGAGTTCGAGGCCAGCGTGGGCTACAAAAGAGAGCTCAAGGCCAGCCTGAACTGTATAGTGATACTCTGTCTCAAAACAAAGCAAAACAAACAAAAAAAAAATGAAATAGGAAATATCACTATTAGAACAAATACCACAGTCATAACACTATAGGCAGAATCTCCCAGGGAATGCTAAAAGCACTGGGCGAAATGTAAGACTTCACAGTCTCAGGCATCCCTCTAAGATACGAATTACCAGAATAGTCTTGGCAGGTATCCTCAGATTCTTCGATATCCCTCCCTCCAAGAGGGAGCTCACTTCCTTCCTAGGGGGTGGGCTATGCTCAGGGACTCACTTTTAACAGTGACAAGATAGCAGTGTATAGAATGTGGCAGACATTGCCTTTACCAGAGCCTGCTATGTACCACCGGCACAACACGAGAAGCCCCTTTGCCTGTCATTCTGGGAACATACTGATTATAGAGCAGTATCTGGATCATGAAAGACAGAAACAGACTGACATCAGAGGAGGCTAAAAGGACACAGTGATTAGCAGTGTGGCCTCTAATCCTGAATTGGCTCATGGAATGGAAAAGAGGGCATCAGTGGGAAAAAGAAATAGGAATAAAGTCTGAAGTTTGGTACAGTGCACTATTATCAGCCTTATTTCCTAATTTAAATAGATGTGCCATAGCTATGCCCTGTTTTTTTTTTTTTTTTTTTTTTCTTTTGGTGGGACCAGGGTTCGAACTCATGACATTGCACATGCCAGGCAGGCACTTATGCCATGGAGCTATTTCTCTGGCCCCTAACGTACCCAATTTTTGTATACCTCTGCAGATTATTTCAACGTAAATATACAGAACGAAAAAAAAAAAAAAAAACATAGGTAATGGCTCTGTAACTTAAGTGATACTAAAAAGTACCCTGACATAACTGAAGTTCATTGCTGGATGGTAATAAATGGCAACTATCAAAAATGAGAAAATCTCCAGGCTGTGGTGGTACACACCTGTAATCCCAGCACTTGGGAGGCTGGGGCAGGAGGATCAGTGCGAATTTGAGACCAGCTGGGCTACAAAATTGAGCTCAAGGCCACCCTGAACTGCATAGCGAGACCCTGTCTCCAAAAGATTAAAAAAAGAGAAAATCAACACTTGTGGGTTTCATTCTCAAGTTTGAGTGATACACAGGTATAGTCAACTCCTTTGGGTCCAGCGTTATAGTTATCAAAAGAGAGATTACTTGTGACCATTATCTGATCTCTGAGAAAGATGTCTATAAGAAATTTATTTATTAATTATTTAGGCTAGCTCAGCCTCTCAAGGGCAGGGCTGGAGAGGCATGTGGTGCTAGAGACCAAACCATGGTCCCGTGCGGCTGCCTAAGCTTACCTAAGCAGGCACTTTAGACCAGTGAGCTATCTTGCTGGCCCTCTATAAGAAATTTTATAAAAACACGATTGCCTGATTTCACTTATGTGCATAGTCTCTAGTTGTACTGGTGCATAAAATTGGTGCATAGACTAATCTTATATGCTTACATCTATAAGCAGCTTCATAGAAGACAGCAATGTGCAAGATAATGACCATTGTTGAATACCTATTCTTTGTGTGTGTATCATTTCTAATGTCTTATCTATTTTCTATTCTCTTTTAAAGTAATTTTTTTGGGAAAAAAAAAAAAAACAAAAAACATGATGGCCTAGTTTGGCTTTCAAAATAAAGGGTAGGCGCAGAGCTTGGGCTTTGCGGGGAAGCTAGCTGGGCATCTTGTCAAGCTGCTTCCAGAGTACACAGCAGGAAGAGGGTTGCTCTCCACTCAGCACCACCCCTAGCCCTGTGTCCTCAGCACTGGAGGGTGCAGGTTTCAGAGCTCAAAGCTCCTCAGGTCTGCCTTCTCGCAGCAGCCCAAATTCCTCATATTTGTGTTTCCAGGAGGGAAAATGTATTTTTAAAACACATAGCATTATCTCAAAAATTGCTTAAAGGTTTTATTAAAGAAGCAATACAATATAGCCATAACTTTATTATAATATATAGTAATCTGCTTAAGGCACATGAGAGAGTTTTGGCATTAAGATATAAGGGGCCAGCAAGATAGCTCAGCAGACTAAGCACCTGCTTAGGCAATTGTGGGAACCCAGGTCTGGTACCCAGCACCATGTGCTGCACTGGCCCCACCTCCGGGCCACCGAGAGTGGACGTGGTGGCACGTACCTGTAATCCCAATGCTGAAGAGGCTGAAAACAGGATCACTATGAGTCCTAGCTGCATAGCAAGACCCTGTACCCCATATATATATATATATATATATATATATATATATATATATATATAAATATATAAATAAATAAATATATATTTTATATATAAAACATTCAAGGAAGCAATAGGAATAGCCCAGTAGCATCCACAATCTGTTTCAGTAATCCAAAGAGTTGTAAAAAGTGGTCCAGTAGCACCATGACTCCTGTCAGGTAAGGCATGTGTGTCAGGATGGGTCTCCACACTTGAGCAGCTGCTGCCTGGTGTACTCCCAGATGATCAGAGCTCCACTCACATGCACATTCAGCGAGCGGATGACGCCCTGCTGTGGAATCTCCACGCACACATCCAAATGCTGCATCAGGTTTGCTGGGATTCCTTCGCGCTCATTGCTGAAGGGAAAAGATGAGAGATAGATGTTAATTTCCTGTAATAAATTTGTTCTTAAGATATTCTGAATGTTATTAAAAGAAATGATCATATGCAGTAAGTATAGTTCCAGGACCTAAGTCTGTGACAGACAAAAGGTTCAGTTCTGTGCTCATCTCATCTACCCCACTTAGGTGAAATAAGAGGAAAACTGGGAAAAGGGGTTTCCATAAATGTTATAAGCTACAGGAAAATCTTGAGTATGATGTCAGTGGTGTGGGCAAACAACAAAATAGCTAGCTCAGTGGGGCTCCGAGGACACTGGGTCAGGCGCTCTCCTCACCCCAGCAGGAGCAGCACCTTCTCAGGAAAGCAGTACCGGGCTAGGTCGGAACTTCTGGCTGTCTGCTCTACCCCAATGATGGTGTAGCCTTCTGCTTTCTTCAGCTGCAGGTAATCAATTAGCTGAGTCGGTTTCACCTTAATATTAGTTTACAAAGAGCAGAATATTAAATCATTCAGTTGTAGCCCTGCTTGGAGTAAAATGAGAGTTAACAAAAAACATTTATTAAAGCTAAACTAAATTATTAAAGCTAAACATATGTTACCAAAAAGAATTCCTCAACTTTGTATACATTTATAAAATTTATCCTTAAATCAATGGTGAGCTATAAAAGGACAATTTTATTTTATTTTTTTTTTAAGATTTTAAAAGGCATTTATTACATTCCTTTTGGATATTTTTTTTCTTTTACAATTTTTTTTCCCTCCAGCTTCTTTTTTTTTTTTTTTTTTTAATTAAGAGACTACTACAATATTTTTTTGGTCTTTTTTTTTGTCTTTCTTTTTTGAGACAGGGTCTCGCTATGCAGTTGAGGCTGGCCTTGAGCTCACTTTTGTAGCCCAGGCTGGTCTCGAACTCGCACCGATCCTCCTGCCTCAGCCTCCCGAGTGCTAGGATTACAAGCGTAAGCCATCACGCCTGGCTGAGACTACTACAATATTAACATTTTAAAAAATAAAACATAAAAAGAACAGGGCTGAATTTTAGTTTTATTATTTTAAGTATTATTTTTAAACTATTAAAGGCTGAATTTTTGTAAATCACTGTAAAAGGCCTAAAGCAAACAAGGCTTTAACAATAAGATTACATTCCAAGGGGCTGGGGAGATAGCTCTGTGGTACTAGTGCCTGCCTGGCAAGTGCAAGGTTGTGAGTTTGAACCCTGGTTCTGTAAACAACAACAACAACAACAAAAAGATTACATTCCACCCACTTCCACCAGAGGAAGCCACTGTTCCGCGGAGACGCTGAGGTGCTGAAACTGCTTGTCACTGACACACTGCAGACTGCCCAGGACAAGAGCTGCGGCCCCAAACACCTCACAGGTCCGGCACAAGCCTGCACAAAGAAGCTCAGTTACCAGAACTGTCCCCACTGTGGTACTAAGTAATCTCAAGCTCTCAAGAAGGACTGAATGGGGAAGCAGGCAGAAAAGGGCAGTGGACTGTTGGAAAACACCCAGCATCACCAGGTTTTAAGCTCGCAGAAAACAAGCCTACCTCCTAAGTTGGTTGGTTTATTGATAAGCGAGGCCACCACAATAAGTCTACTAACTGACTTTCCGAGTCTAGCTGCACGATCCTGGAACTCAAGCCCCAGGTCTGCATTGGGGCCTTCGTGTCTCCAAGGGATGATCTTTCTCTGGACGTCAGCCCACTCTGGCTGGCTGGCTGCTTCACCCATGCGAGAACCTTGGGAAAGAGAAGTGAAATAATCCCACGTATAAACAATGTCTGAGTCTTCTCTTTCCATATATTTATACTTCTGTATGTATTTTTAAGAGTTTTAAATGAGATTTATTTAATAACACATTAACTGGAGATTACTTTTTAGTTTCAGTTCCAACAAATATGAGAATTCATAAAAATAGAAGATGCACAATTTTTCACATTTTGGCATACCAAACTTGGGGAGCAATTTATTTCATTTTATATATTTATGTATTTAGTATAGGGTCTACAGGTCTCACTACACAGATTGGACTTGTAGTGATCCTCCTATTTTCAGCCGCCCAAGTGCTGGGATTACAGGCATGCGCCACCACACCCAGTCTTGGACAGCAATTTAGAATCAAGGGTTTCCTAGCTTTTTAACATTTTTTCTTAGGGGTAAATGATGGTGTATCCTACAAACATTATATAGAAGGTTAGAATTTTTATGAAAATATATTCCTCAAAACAATACAAGACAGGGGCCAGCAAGATGGCTCAGCAGTCTAAAGTGCCTTCTTAGACAAGCGTAGGCAACCGTAGGGACTGCAGTTCAATCCCTGGTGCCATATGCTGTGCCAGCCCCACCCCCAGGGCAGGCTGAGCCGGCCATAATATAAAAAAATAAATAAAAAAACAATATAAGAAAAACCTTTATCTTCAATTATGTTACAAGTACTTAGGTTAACTTTTCTAGAATGAAGGACATCCTGTGAAAGAGTATCTCTTGGGCTGTAGAGACGGCTCAGCAGTCTAAGCACCCAAGCAGGCAAGTGCAAGGACTAGGGTTTGATCCCTGGTTGGCTGAGCCAGCCACCAACACCAGGTGTGGTGGTGCATGCCTGTAATCCCAGCGCTGGGGAGGCTGAAACAGGAGTCCACTAGGACTCACTAGGAGTCCACGCTGCATTGTAAGACCCAGTACCAAATACATAAAAAATTAAAAATTAAAAAAAAAAAAGTATCTCTTGACTAGATCAGTGAGCCATAGCCTATATGAAGCCATCTGTCTGCAAGGCCTGACCTTTGGGGCAGGACTGAGACCCTACTTCCAGGTCCTTTAGAAGGTATGAGGTCCTCCCAACTCTGTCCTACTCCAATCAGTGAGTCATCAAGGATCCTTGTTAACCAGGCATAGGATGAACAGGTAACTACAACCCCTGACAGAGTGTGTTCCATAGGTAGGAATGATAAATGTCTATGGGAGGGAGGAGCAATGATATGACCCAAAGGGCCTACGGGAGAGAGGCCCAAGTTCTTAGAGGAGACAGGATACAGTGTGGGCACAAGTGTGAGGTGTGAGGACAATGACTTAGGTGTAGCAAGTCCTCTGGAGTAGCTCTCAGCCTGTGACAGAACAGAGGCAACAGTGTGGCCACATCAGAAGGGCTCTGCACATAATGATACAGGATCTCTACAGAGCAGGGCCATAAAGCCATCACAGAAGGGGGTGGTGAGAGCACTCATATCATTTTAGAGAAATTCTCCTTTGACCCAATGCAGAGGACATACTGGTTTCTGTACTCATCCAGGTAAAAACAGTGGCAGCTTGAAGTATGTCTCCACAACCAGTGCAGATAATGGGAGGAAAAGCTGGGTCACCAAGACTGGGTGTGGTGTGAATAAGTCAGAAAGGAAACAGAAGTAGAATGACTATTTTGATGTCAGGGGACACCACCAACAAAAGGGAGAGAAAACAGGTCTGCACAGAGACCTAAATTCACTGGCTGTGATGAGTATAAAGAGCTTATGGAACATCCAGCTGCAGAAGCCCAGCTGCCTTAGGCAAGAGCCTGGAAGAGAGGTTCTGTGTACCACAGTGGGGGTCCAAGCACAGAAATCAGTGAAGGTGCTTAGGAGAGCTGTGGAAGGGCAGCTGGTGGCACTGATGACCACCTTCTGGGAAACCTGTGCATAAGTCTCAGCATAGAAACCAACTGTGGCTCACTTCTCCCTACTAAAACTACTACAGTGAAACAAACATCTATCTGGTAGCCTGTTCACAGCCAAACAGTCCTTGCTTTCCCTGTGTGTGTCTGTCTGCATCTGTCATCACTCTTCTCAGTCCTCCATCCCCACCTGGCTGTGTGTGACTGTCTTTTTGCACTGGTCTTTCTGCAGGAAAGCTCTGCAGATTTTGCCTGCCTGGCACTACATTCATCATGTCTGTGCTTGACATCAGCTTCTTTCAAAGGTCTTTCTGCTCTCCTTAACCTGCTTTACTATTTTTCATAGCACTTCTACTTAACATTATACTGTATTGTTTCTTTATGGCTGCCACCACTGTAAGAATGAAAACTATATGAGAGTGGGGTCTTGGTTTCATGTTCAGCACAAAGGAGGTAACCAACCAATCTGTGTTGAATCAATGTACATTAGTGAACCATCTAGCATGTTGGATAAAAACCTCATTTCTAGAATTCTCCCTTAGAAATACTGGATTAAAACTGAGGAGCATGTGTATATCTGCATATATGAAATCTGTATTTTTAACAAGTTTTCCAAACATCAGAATTTTAGAGATTCCTAACATTAAGGTCTAGTAGGAGAATTCAAGGGAGTGAGAAGAGCCCAAGTGAGGTGGAAGAGTAGCGGGGGTAACAGCGTCCACTCAGAGGCTAATGGGGGGCCTGCAAGGCACTGCTGAGCTTCTGAAGTGGTCTGAAGGGTGACCATGGGTTAGGAGAACCGGAAGGGATGGGTGAGGGAGGAACTGATAGGAATGGAGGCTGTGACCACATGGCCACCAAGGTTAGCAATGACCTTGAAAACAGCGTGAACACCTGGCAGTGTGCTGTAGAGGAGGTGGAGACAGCAACAGAGGGACGAAGTGGGTAATGGAGGGTGCCCAGGGAAGACTCGACTCCTTCCTCAGCAAAGTAGGACAACACAGCAGGGCTGCAGGAACAGGATATGGAGAAATGGCAACCAAGCAGATCCAGAAAGAGCTCTGCCCCATTGCTAAAAGGTCTGGCAAAGGAGATTTCAGAGTTTGGCCCTTTTAAAAATTTGTATTTTTACAGAAACATACAAAAAAGCAAGTAGTAGTAATAAATGTAAAATAAAAAGAAATAATTAGCTTTGTATAAAACAGGTTATGGTAGTCCCTTCCTATGTCATGGTTAAACTTTCATGGACGTTTTGTGGGTTTTAAAAAGATATTAACTTAAATTATTTATTGTGGATTTTTCATTATATTGTGGATTTGGCAGTACTATACAGTATACATTTGTTTTATGTAGGTCTATACGTTTGGTAAATAGTTAAGAGCATTAGAAGTGTTTTTAAGTGTGTGAAAGATTTATAGAACTGTGAGAAGGGTTTATAAAGCCTTAAAATATATATAAATACTAAAGTAAACATAACATTGCTACTTTGCTGATTTTCATTTATAGCGGGGGTGTCTGGAGTATAACCTCGGTGATAAGAGAGGGACCACTGTAAACTGCCTATTTATACCAATGCTAACTTCCAACTTGTAAGTCATGGCCAGGGCTATGCCACATTTTTTTATGGTCTGTTTTCTGAGTAGAAAGCTGCACAGATCAGTGAAAAGTGATGTATCAACTACTTTGCAAGCCAGGCATGGTGGCGCAGGCCTATAATCCCAGCACTTGGGAGGATGAGGCAGGAATGGTGTGAATTAGAGACCAGCCTGGGCTACAAAAGTGAGCTCAAGGCCAGCCTGAACTACATCGTGAAACCCTGTCTCAAAAAGACAAAAAAACCCAAAACAAAACAAACAAAAAAACCCCCACTTATCCAAGTAAGCTTTTACCTACTGGTTGCTAGTTTTGAAATCAGTAAGCATTGCAAGTTGAAATAAAGTGAGCTTCCCTTTACCTGCATCCTGCTGAGCCCAGTCTCCAGGGCTGAGCTCCCTAAGTCGAGTCTGAGAGAAGCACCACTGGGCTCCTGGGTTGCAAGGGACCTCTGTGAAGCTGGCAAATTTGCCAGCAGCAATCCACTCCTCTTCAACAATGCCTGAAAGCCGTGGAAGGATGTGAAATATGGTCTGAAATGACAATCATAAAATTTGTATTTTTTTCCTTGGAAGAAAAGGAAGAAGTGTATAACATATTAACTGCACACTTTACTCCTACTGATACACTCCCAACCATCATATCTGTCAAATTACATTCTCTCATTTTTAGCTTGTGCCATTTCTCTATATATGCTTTTAATCTCTAAAAATAGGAGATTTGGGGCCAGGGAGATAGCTCAGAGGCACAAGTGCCTGCCTGGCAAATGCAAGGTTCTGAGTTTGATCCCTGGTTCTGCAAAAAAATAAATAAATAAATAAAAATAAAAATAGGAGATTCACTTAGGGAATTCCTGCAAACAAACATATCTTGCACTGTGGTATTTTACATGATAAATCACTGTGGTCTTAACATGAGTAGAGGGTGCTTTAGAATCAACCATTCCAAGCCATGTGGTGGCACACGCCTGTAATCCCAGCACTTGGGAGGTTGAGGCAGGAGGATCAGTGTGAGTTCAAGACCAGCCTGGGCTACAAAAGTGAGCTCAAGGCCAGCCTGAACTGCATAGGGACACCCTGTCTCAAAAAACCAAAACAAAACAAAAAGAATCAATCATTCCCATTACAGGATATATGTGGAGAAAGGCAGTTTGCTGATAACCAGATTCCTCCATAAGAGATGAAGTTCAGGCTGCGTGATGCCATATCTTTTATTCTCACTGCCATTAGATCCATTTAGGATCTGCATTCTTGCTGGACTATGTAATTGGCTGCATGACAGAGGCAAGCCAAGCAACCTTTCATGGCTTGAAGACCCTCATTTGTAAGGCAGGATAATATCAGATTAAATAGCATGTCATACTGCCCCATGAATGATAGCACGGGTGACACTCTGAGTGGTCATGACCATTGTAATCCTCCTTACCTGACAAAGATTCAAGAACCAGTGGATGATCGCCTGGCCAGGACAAGGTGCAAAAGAGGTGGAAGCCCAAGCAAAAAGCAATTTAAAAATAAAATGATAAATGCATTATATGTTCTTATGCAAGTTTAGAATGATGTGTTTCTTGTGGGCTAGCCATGCTTGTACACATTCAAGAGGCATAATGTCCACAACTAAATCCTTATCAGGTATATAGCTTCAAATGTTGAGTTTTGGGGAACCATTAACTCCCACCTGTTATTTTGCTCATATGGTTCTGACCTGTATCATTAACAGAGAAGGAAATACACAGAAGACACAGGAAGAGGAAGGGGTGAGATTAAGAGGGAGATCAAGCTGATTATCAGCAGGTTTATAGAAAGGTCCCACAGTAGAGTGCAGAGACGGTACTCTGGGTGCTGAGACCCGTAGAACACAGCATATCAGAACATGTGAAAAATATCATTTTACTGGCAATGAACCAGCAGAAAACTTATATCTCACTATATACATATATACATATATATCCTTTTTTTAAATAGTCAGCTTATAAATTAAAAAGCACAATACACAGTAGCCAAAGCTACAAATTTTATAGGAAACAGTCCTATGTCAAATGATTTAAATTCAAAGGCAATACATTATTAAAGGGAAAAATTCTGGTTCTTGAAAATTATAGTATTTACATATTGAATTAATTTGTATCAACTACAATAAATGTGTTTATGGCTTTTCAGCTGTAATCTGGGAAAGGTGTATCACTTACTATACAACTATTACTCCTCTGAACCTAAAAATGCCATTAATAAAGTAGTTTTTTTGTTCCTTCATTAACAGTGAGCTTCAGTACAGTAAAATCTCACCTGCACAAATGTTCTCCCTCATCTCCTTTTAGAAATCTGTCCTGATTTCTGTTTAGAGTTAAATATTCCCTTCCAGGGTTTACAAGCCAGACACTGCCTGGGAAATAGAAAGTGAAAGTGACAAGCCAATTTTCACCACTTAAGAGTGAAGTACAAGCAAGTCATCTGCACAAAGTCATAAAGTTAAATAAAGTACTTTACAGTGTTAAGATGATGTTTGTTGTAAGCAAGAAGAAAAAAGTAACCAGATCACAAGTGCAGGAGAAAGGCAGCAACAGGATCACAGATACGCTGGGTTTCACAGGTGTCAGGCAATGCTCACCTCTAGACAGTAATCCTCCAGTGGATGAAATGCTGCAAAAAAGAAATGCTCCTGGATGCGCTGCCAGTTCTTCTTGGCATTCCTAACAATGAAGAATATGGCAAGAGGCATAGATAAGTGATTAAATAACTCTTGTGATGGAGAAAACCTGCTATCTTAAAGACATTCTGTACACTTCAAAGGGAATGCAGAACCATGTAGATTTAATCCTAAATGTATGCATATCTCTAAGATCAACAAACTATGAAAGGTGACACCAAACTTTACTCTGTTCTGCAGAACTTTCTCAAACTTAGTGTTAGGTTCCCAGCCCAGAAAATTCATACAACTAGGAATTTTTGTAATTTGAGTTTGGATTACAACATGTTCATGCAAAAGCAGTCCTAAAAAATAGTCTATGCAGGTAAGTAAACTCAGCTACACATTTACCAAATATCCAAAACAGTAAATACATGCATATTCAGAAAAAAAAGACACACTGAATGTCTTTCATGAAGATCAAGAATTCCAGTTCCTAGGTATTCCTGGGAAGGTAGATCCCAGGCAAAATGCATATACACACCCACCCATGCATGCATGTCTGTGTTCGTGCAAGTGAGTATAGGCACACTTTTGCACTCTGCCCCTCGTCTACACCAACCCAACCCCCAGCTCAGCTATGTCTCCATTCCTTTCTGTGCTGTCTCAGGGAGCAGTTTTTAGGCCTGATGTTTGCTATCTCCTGAGGCCCGCCACTACCAGTCAAATGTCTCCTGTCTACCCACATGTAAAGAGTTAGGGAATGAAGCTAACACACCTGTAATTCCAGTGTTTAAGGGAGGCTGAGGCAAAAGGACTGCAAGTTCAAGCTTGGCAACTTAGCAAGCACATATCTCAGAAAAAGGCTGATACAGCTCAGTGTTTAGGTCTTGGCTTTAATCCCCAGGACCAGGTGGGTAGGTTGCAGGGAAGAACTAAGAAGATAGGTTGGGTACTACTCTGTGGTGAGGCAGACTCAACTCATGACTTGTTTGTACCAGGTTCTCACTGGGTGGTTATAGGAAAACCTACAATGTTATTAGGTTTCCCAACTGTTTCATTGCTATTTCTAACCTTTCCTGTTTGTGAACATAAATTAGTGGTGCTTCTCTGACCACCTCAACAAAAAGTTTTCATGTTGACTGATGTCCCATGGGCCTCAAATTTATAGAAGTCCCAGCACACCCAGAAGATGACAATCAAAAGCTATGAAACAAAAACAGTGTTTTGGAGACAAATTAATAGGCTCAGGTCTCAAGAGAGGTTTAGAGCTCCATGACCTGCATGAGATGACAAGAGTGGGACCAAGGAAAAGTTCCTGTCCAGTCTCAAGGGCTTTACAGAAGGTTGGACCATGCACACCAGCTCCAGCAGCAGCATCTGCTGTGCTCACTTTGGCACAAAGGACCATCTAGGAAATGAAGAGCTCAGCTTCCACGGCAAGGGAAGCCAAGAGCTAGAAGGGGCCAGCCAAGAGAGTGGAGTGTTCTGTTGCCTCATGGGCATCTGAAAGTAGCAAAGGAAAGACACATTTGCTGTGCATTTAAGATTCATGCCAACAGTACTGTATGCAAAGGGTTACTTGTAAAAGAAAGGATTAAGGATACAAAGCAGCCAAGTTCCTGATGAGGTCGTACTGGAAATATCACTAGTATGTACACTACAGTGTGAACTGACTGCTCCAGCCAGCCCAGCCCAAGCTGTCAGTGCCCCAGTGTGGCATGACAGCTCATCAGTGCACAGGATGGGGGCCAGCACTGCTGGTCCTCTGGGCTCTGTGAGCTGCCCTCACCCTGCTCCCTGCATCCTCTCTACTTGGCTGAGACTGCGCTCGATGACAGCGGTCCACACGTTACACTCTTCAACTCCTAGTGCTTTGCACACATCCCAGACTTTCTTGAGAGCGATGAGAGCATACAGCCGAACGCTGAAGTTGTGGCTGAGACACCACTGCAGCGCAACGAGGAGGGCCTGCTTCAGGTGCGGTGTCTGTGGAGAGAACACAAACGCTGTGCTTCAGCTGTGCGGCTGGTTGGGGCGTGGCTCACATCCCTGGCTGGTGGGCAGCACTTATTCCTCCCTGACACTGAGTCATCAGCCTCCTGATTTTCTCAAAAATCCAAACAGGTTCCCTGCGCCCCTGTGTCCATCCCCAGGTAGACTTGGGGGAAGAGCCTTGATACTAAATTGAGACAGCTCCTGTGTTCTAGAAATGCAGTCTTTTCTCTGATTACCAACCTGTGCTGTAAAAGTTAGAACTGTGCTGCAGGAGCCCACTTCTGGTGACCTGTGTGGTGCTCCTGAGAAGATACCACACAACTCCTTTTCCTGCCTGTCACTGGCTTCTGAGCTATGTCTTTCTTAGTGGTGGTATTGGGACACAGCACTGAGGAGTGGCAGCAAAAGTAGGGGTGAGGATAATAAAATGCTTAATACTGCCTGTGGTCTTATCCTATGAATCCAGGTCCTCACTGCCTGAAGAATGAATGGGTTAAAACCCCCAACTCTTAAAATTCCATGAACTTAAAATACCAAGTGGACATCAGGAGCTACATGATGCCCCCACCAAAGGCCTCCCTCCAACCATCTAGAAACATGCTGCACCTGAACCAGAGCCCTGTGGTTAGTTTCTACTGACTGATTAACAACCACCACATCCACACAACTATTTACCAAGGTATCAACATGGCTAGGAACACAATTTAATTACCCAAAGTTTCTTGGAGAATAAAGCAAAATGCCGTGAGGCAGGAGGATCAGTGCAAGTTTGAGATCAGTCTGAGCTACAAAAGTGAGCTCAAGGCCACCCTGAACTGTATAGTGACATAGTGAGACCCTGTCTCAAAAAGACAAAACATCCCAGCACTCGGGAGGCTGAGGGAGGAGGATCAGTGAGAGTTCGAGACCAGCCTGGGCTACAAAAGTGAGCTCAAGGCCAGCCTGAACTGTACAGTGAGACCCTGTCTTAAAAAAAAAAAAAAAAAAAAGACAAAACAACAACAACAAAAATCCCACTAATACCAGTAATTGTTTCTTTCATTTCTTCACTCAACAAATCACTGGAATTTATTTATCCAAGGCCATTCTCACCAGCTTCTGAGTGCTGGATACACACACACACACACACACACACACACACACCCATTATATATGTGAGATCTAAAAGAAAAATATGGCAAAAAACTTCTAAGACCTACTGCCATTAGTCCTCACAACTTCCTCCCTTCAAGCACACCTCATCATTCTTGCTGCTTTCTGCAGCCTTTCTGGAAGTCCTCTTTCATGACTCTGGATGTGCTGTCATGGCTGTCTCTGTCATGAATTGATTCACGACATTTACCTCTTAAGTGATTTTGACTGTGGGAAAGAGCCTGAAGTTGCACTGTGCCAGGTCCAGTGAATAAGAACATCATATGGCTTTTACAAGGCTGTCTTTCCTCAGGATGGCACTCAGCAGCCACAGCTATTGCATTTGTTCACACCTTGTAAAGATATGAAAGAGGACATCCAGAACTGCCTCAAAAGTGAAGAGGTTTGTTCACAGTGAGGCAGAGTATTTTGAAGAAATTAATGGCAATGTGTCTTTTACTATAATAATTTTTTGTTTAAATATTCATTGTATTTTCAGTCATTCCTTAGCAGCCAGCCCATGTGACAAACAGCTGCAGTCATCATGTATCCCTGCAACAGGTTACGTCAGGACCACAGGTAGGAAGGGGAGGGACATAGGACAGCAAGGGCACATTAGAGGAAACTAAAGAAATATAGACAAAGGAAGATAGATTGGCTTGGCTAGATGAAGGAGCCAAGAAAAATTCCAAGGGTAGCATGGGAAACAACACAATGTTGAAGGACACAAGCTAAGGGTAAAGTTATTCTCTAGCAGCCAACTGGCAGGCAAGTGAACCAGGATAAATGAAAACTAAGAAGAGAGACAAAAGGAAATGTAAGGTCTGGCAAGATGGCTCAATGGTCTAAAGAGCCTGCTTAGGCAAGCTTAAGCAAGCGCAGATACTGTGGTTTGATCCTGGCCTGATGTACAAAAATAAATAAATAAATAAATTTCAAAAAGGAAATGTAAGTAATGAATTACTCACAATCCTCTGCAAAGTCACACAGTGCACAACTGCTCCCCAGGCACCTTACACTCAACAAACTTCACACACACTATTTCACATGCACTCCTTTGAGAGTGCACAACTTTAACAGGGTGGTGTCATCACCCCAACTTCCACTTTAGGTGAGGAATGTGAAGAAAGGAAACTGAGCAATGTTAGTGAAGGGGCTGCTGTTGCCTGTGCTGTGTGTCTTGGCTACTGGACATCCTACGAGGGGCCTTCCCCTCCCTTTGTTCTATGACATGGCTCTGACTTTGGCCCAACAAGACCATTTGCATCTGGGGAACGTCTTCTGCTGACCTCCCCCTGGTCTGAAGCCTCCTTGCTTACCTCTTTCAGGCCTTGTATATAAACCTTTCCCCAAAAGGGTCTTTCCTGAAGCCCCTCTCCCATGAGCTTATCTCCATAAACATTTGTAAGTTACCCCATTCAGCCAAAAAAGAAGGGAAATCCTAGCTAAAGAACTGTAATATTTTCATGAAATTAAAAATCACAGGGCCAGTGAGATGATTCAGCAGTCTAAAGCACCTGAGTAGGAAAGCTTAGGCAACTGCAGGGATCATGGTTCAATCCCCAGCACCACATGCTGCACCAGCCCCACCCCCAGGACAGGCTGAGCTGGTCATAATATAAAAAAAATAATAAAATATTTTTTAAAATTGCTGTATCAACAGCAGTCACCTATTAATGTGCTTGCAAACTCAGCAAGACTCAGTGTGTGGGAGCCGGCAAGACAGCTCAGTGGTCTAAAGCACCTGCTTAGGCAAGCTTAGGCAACTATAGGAAACATGGTTCAATCCCCGGCCCCACATGCTGCGCCAGCCTCACCCCCAAGGCAGGCTGAGCCGGCCATAACATAAATAAATAATAAAGTTTAGAAAGACTCAGTGTGCACATGAGGAGAAATAAATGTGATGCTGGGTGTGGTGTGCACACCTCTAATCTCAGCACTAGGCAGGTGAAGGTAGGAGGATTGTTCTGAGTTCAAGGCCAGCCTGGGGCACACGACAACAACAAAAGTGGTACAAATACACACAGTGTATCTTTGGAAACTAAACTTTAAATTCTTCACATAAACAATTCAAACTCACCTTGTCTGAAATATTTTGAATGATGATGCCCACATGGGACAAAACTGATAAAAATGTACAAATGCTTGCTTTAAGTTTTTCTTCACCCTGAAAGAGAATTAGACAGGCAGATGTTAACTTCTGGGATGCTGTTAGCTGGGCATGGCACAACTCTGTGCTGGACTCTGGGACAGCAAAGGAAGGAGGCAGCTTCTTCCCTGAGTGGGGCCCTAAGATCCAAAGGAAGGAGAGGGACCCTGGGACCAAATGCTGAGAAACACAGCACCCAGGAGGTATTATAAAGCACCAAGTGACTTAGCTACAGACATCCACAGCAAGTGGCAGAGCCCAGGGCACACTCCCTTCAGAGGAGGCCAGGGCTACAGAATAGGCAAGCTGGGCCGGAGAAGCAGAGGGTGCAGCAAGGAAGGGAGAGGTGGAAAGGATGGGACAACAGACACAGGCCAGTGTGGCAGAGGCAGATGAGGTGATGCAGCAGTCAAGGGAAACAGGATCAAGACTTTAAAGGCTTGAAAGTTCTCTAAGACCGGTCAACTGGGCTCTGGGAACCTCCTCAGTGACAGTGATTTGGAGTCATCTGCTACTCTAGGGAAAGGAAACTGAGGGAGGCCAGACATCCTGGCCAGGAAAGAGATCTCAAGCCAGAAGACCTGGGAGACGATGAGCCCCTTTATCTAATGAGATAGATACTTGGGAAACTGGGAGAACAGAACACTTCCCACTTTTACAGAACTAAGGACGACGTGAGGAAGGAAAGCAAAAAAGGACGATGTGAGGAAGGAAAGCAAAAATCAAGAAAATTAAAGTTCTATTCATGAAAAGTACAATTCATGTCCATTAGCAAGAATATTCAAACAGAAGAAGGGTCACCCCAAAGGAGGAGGAAGACACAGCTTTCAGCAGAGGACACGCCACACACAGTGGCCTGGTTGCAAAAAGACTGGCGAAAATTCAGAATGATTACAAAGGCTGTAATCATAGTTCTGTGGAAGTTAAGGAGGAGGATTACAAGTTTCAGCCCCAGCCTTAGTAATTTAGTAAGACCCTGTCTCAAAATGAGGATGATGATGAGGATGACAACGACGATGATGATGAGGATGACAACGACGATGATATGAGGAGGACGATGACGATGATGATGATGATGATGATGATGATGGTGGTGGTGGTGGTGGTGCTACTGGCTGAGATGAAGCTCAGGGTGAAGGCTCTGAATCCAAGTATTCAGGCCCCATAACACTTTGGGAGTGTTGCTCATATGACTTTCTTTGGCCTCTGAGCCCTTCAAGCATGCCAAAGCCAGGGGATGGTTCTGCACTTGGGGAGATACCCTCCTGAGTGTTCTACCCTGGAACCACAAGCCACCATTTAGAGACCCAGCCATCCTGCTTGGGACAGGAAGTGAGCACTGTGCTGGCAAATAGAACTGCTCATGCCTTTACATCTGAGGTGACACACAAGTATATGAAAATCCAAGCCCCAGCCCTGCAGGACACAAGGAGCAGCAGTGCCTGCCTAGGGAGTCAGCACTGGGCATCATAAACACTACTGTTCACACCACTGCGCTGGGGAGGGGCACAGCAACAGAAAGGGGGACCATTTAGCATGGTGGTACCATTCTGAGGACCTATGCTATTAGATCTCAGGTTTGAGCCCAGCCTTAGCAATTTAGTGGGATTCTGTTTCAAAATGAACAGTGAGAGTGGGAAGGCCCTGGGTTCAATTCCCTAGCACCCCCTGCCACATACACACACACAAAAGATGATCAGCATGACTCAGTGTAGAAGAGGAATGGAACACAGAGGCAAGGAGCCTGTGTCACAGCCTCCATCCCCAATCTCAGCATCAGTTTCTCAAGTTATTTTCTAGGCATGAGGAACCGTGGGAAGAACCAGTCACAGCAGACAAAGGCAGGGGGATACCAGGATGGAAATGGTGACAAGGTCTCTTCTTTTTGCTTCAGTCTTGTTTTAAATTTCTGCTTCAGTCTTGTTTTAAATTTCCCTACTAAAGAGGTATTTTTTTAAATTAATGAATGAATGAATTCCTCATCATTCTTATTTCTAAGATCAAATGAAGACTAAAGCCGGGCGTGGTGGCACATGCCTGTAATTCCAGCACTCGGGGAGGCTGAGGCAGGAGGATCAGTGCGAGTTCGAGACCAGCCTGGGCTACAAAAGTGAGCTCAAGGCCAGCCTGAACTGCATAGTTAGACCCTGTCTCAAAAAAAAAAAAAAGAACAGCCTTCAAGAAAAACTATGATATACTCAAGGTAAATGAGAGATTTCCATGCCTTAAATTAGAAATTCTTTTTTTTTTTGTTGGCACCAGGGATTGAACTCAGGACCTTACACTTGCCATCAGGCATGCATTTGTGCCACTGAGCTATCTCCCCAGCCCCCATGCCTAAATTCAGAACTTGCAAACATAATTTACAATGTCAATATATCAGGGCAAGTGACCCACAAAAACTACTGTAACTATTAGAGTTTAGAAAAGCACTGAACATTTGTTTTACTTACATAAGAAAAGCAATCCCAGAACTTTGGAAGAAATTGAGGGAATTTATGAAGAATTAATATAATAATCCATTCTATAAAATATTTTACAGAAGCTTGATTGTTGGTGAAACCAGCATGGAAAATCTTGTCAATAATTCCATTCAGGAAATTCTGAGAAAAATAAAGTTCACAAAACTGGCATTATTTTTAGCATTCAACAAGTCTCCTTACCCTAAGTCACTGACTCTACCACTCTCCACGCAGACTCTAAAATGTTCAGACGCAGATCTTAACCTCTGAGACCAGGGCAGCTCAGAGGTCAACACTGGCAAGGAGGAACAAAGTTGCAATCTGCAGGCTGGCAGGCCCTCGGGTCTCCAGTCCCATGACACTGCTGTTCTCTGGCCAGGATTTGGAGCTTCGAAATCCTCTTTTCACTCACACACCCCCTCTGAGCAATGGATCTCATCTAACTAACAAGCGGGGAAGAACAACTATCTGTTTAAATAAACGTACTAAAAATAACATGTTTATATTTATTTTAAAGAAGGAAATCTACTTTAATAAAACTTGTACTGTGTAACAAAAGAACAGAAAACCTCACAATAAGCCTTAAAGCAAGGAGCATGAATGAACTCCAGCATCAGACTCGACTTTGAAGACCATCTCCACTACTCCCTCACCATGTCCTGCACAGACAGGCCACCTCAGTTCTCTGCAGTGCCCTCATGCATAAAGGGAAGTACTATTGCCTGACTTTGAAAGACTACTCAAAAGATTAAGCTAAACCATAAAACAGAACAGCTGGAGACACTCAGCAGTGCTCTCTCCCTGACAGCATGCTCGCTGCAGCCCTGTGAGCTCTGACCGCCACCCTGAAGTATTACAGTCCTCTGTGAAAATGAAGACAATATGCTCTAGGTAACCTGGAAAGGCACTTCTGGAATGTTTTCACTTAAAGGAATTTTTAAATGGAATGAAGTATATTAACTGTAGTATTTTTTAAAATTGGAGGCAGCTCTTTTAGCTGCCCTCTGACATTTACACAAATACACATACACACACTGTCTCTGCAGTGTCCTCTCTCAGAACCCAGCTTCGTAAGACTATAGTACAAAGAAGCTGGTATATTTTAAAAATTCCCTCATATTGAAGAGGGCAGTGAAGATGTAGGAAACTTTAAAGTCTGAATCTTTCTGCCTTCAAAAACTGTCTTTAAAGTTGCATGTATCACTCTTAGTTTCTCATCATTAACAGCATTCTCTTTACAGCAGAAAGGTGGGTGAGGAGGTCACAAGTCCACTGGAGTACTCTCTGCCTCCCAGGGAAGAGAAGAAGGAACTGTGAATTACAAGGACTCTGCAGCAGAGGAAGAGGCTACCCTTTGCCACTGCACACATGAGATTAAGAGCAAGAAACTCTACTGCAGCACAAGGACAGTTCTACCCCATTCAGCAATTCTCCTGGCTTCTGGAAAACAGGTAACCCAAAACCCAATGCTCCAAAATAACCCTGTTGTAGGAACTGAGGAGCTCAGCATTTATGCTTTCTAGTCAAATGGCATATACTCCTTTAAACATTTACAATGATACATTAAAACACTGAAGGAAAAACAAAACAAGGCCAAGTAAACTAACTTTCGATTTATTTCTACAACACCTAACTTCCTCAGTACTCTACTAAAATAGTCTTTAGTTTCCTTTTTATACAGAGGTATAAATTTTAAGCATTACCACCTTTTGTGCTTTAAAAAAGCACATGACAATTTTTACAAAATAGTTTATTCATGTAGAAACATGAAGGCACCTAAGGGCAGAAATGTAGTAAATGTTATACCTGATCAAAGCTGGGAAACAGTACGAGCAGAGTCTGCCATATCCGGTTTTTTACACGGTGCTGCAGAGAATTTTCATAGTAGCGAGTTCTGCTCTTGGACATGGACTCCTCCTGCAGGGACAGGAACCAGCCAGTTCAAAATTAAAAGGCTTAAAATGCATATGGTGGTCTTTAGTTGCTCCAAAGGCAGGTAATGGCTTAAGATAAGGAATGACACTGAAAATTTCCCCTTCAAATCATTAAATTTAGTTGCTTTAGTTTAAATTTCTTGTGAAATTTTCTAAAAAAGAAAGCACAAAACTGAGAGATACAGATGATGGGGTGAGGCAACTGAGAGAGCTAGCAGACATTACTAGGTACCAATACAGGTAATTCTCATTTCATGCCCTTGTGTCCTGTTCCCATTGGGGGAATAACTTTGCTACAAATGCCACTAAGCAGCTGCTACAGCAAATGTCAGTGCAATGCCACCTCTAGACACAAGAGGGCAGCAGGAAGCCTTTCTACACTACCATAGTGCTCTAGAGACCTAAAGGTCTGTGTGGCCTAAGTTCAGCCGGCCATGAGGTTTTCATTGTACAGTGCTGGGGATGGAAACTAGGGCCACAGCACAAGCTCTCAAAGTTTACTTCTGTCATCATAATTCTTTTTTTTTTTTTTTTTTTTTCTTTTTGAGGGAAGGTCTCGCTGTGCAGTTCAGGCTGGCCTTGAGCTCATTTTATAGACCAGGCTGGTCTCAAATCACATCGATCCTCCTGCCTCAGCCTCCCAAGTGCTGGGATTACAGGTGTGTGCCATGTCATCATAACTCTTGAGGCTACCAGTATTTGCATTTTCAGATGACTTTCAAGATAGAAAAGTCACCCATCATCTCCAAAGCTGTATCTGTGCACAGGGACCATCTTCTTCCCCTTCCCAACTTTCCTGACTCTCTGTCCTCTAGGAACCACAACCTACACATCTGAGAGTGTACAATGCAACCTTGTATCAGCCAAACAAATACTTCCTTAAGACACTTGAAAAATCACTAGAATCTCACAACCTTCTCTATCACCCTTATTTGGGGAAGCTGTCTTCGAATGCAGGCATTTTTAGTTTTATTATGTTGCTCAGGCTCAGTGTACAGTAAAACTGAACACTGCAACTGAACTCCGTGTAACTGAACACAATGCCATGAGGGTACAGCCTCCAGCATTCGTGTCCAGCCTGCACAATGAAGTGCTAAGATTCCCTGTCAACCTAACATCTTCCCTCCTGTCTTTATTCCACTCACTGGACTCAATATCCAGAAAACCTTCACTTTCTATTAGTCTGTCAACCGTCCTGGATTCCTGCACCTCCCAATCCAAGATGCACTAACTATAGAGGCACCAATAAAACACTTTCCTCACAGGTATATTGGTGTACACCTGTAATTTCTGAACTCTGAGAGACTAAGGCAGGAGAACTGCAAGGTTATGCCCAGACTAATCAACACAGTGGCTCTTAGTGAGACTCTGTCCTCTCAAAATTTTAAAAAATGCTTCGTGTAGGTCACTGAAGGTCCTGAATTCAATTCTGAAAGTCACATGCAAGCATGGTTTCTTTTGAATAAGAAATTTTCCATCAGTCTCAGATAACCATCATAAACCAGATCTAGACATGACAACATGCTATATCAGAAACAAATCCTGCGGTGATGTTCATGGTCTCAGAAGTCACAGCCATTATCAGTTCTTCATACTAGGCTGTTTCCCAAATGTTGACCACTTATGTTGGTTGTACAGACATGGCACTACAAGCACCACAAGCTGATATTATAAAATATATGGCTGAGGGTCAGAGGGCATAGGGAAACTATGATGGACGGTTACTGATCAACACAACTAAAAATACAGAATACATGTTTCATGTTTTCCTAAAAAATACTTAGAAATATATACTCTAGCAGCATGGAGAACAAATGCTGAACTCTGACCTATTAAAATTAGAGACAATTTAAAATAAAATAAAACATATTTACTTTATCCAATAGTTTCATTGCAGTATCTTCTATGAACAACTTGTGGGATGTGTTTGAGCCATCCAATAAACACAAGAATTTGATAGCACAGATTCTCACAAAATAGTCTTCTCTTTTCGTACTAAAAAACACAAAATGAACTTATTTTGTACATTATTATGTTTTGAAAATGGAAAAATACATTCAATGCTAATTTCAAAAATACTGTAACAAATAGAAATGTGCCCACTGACAGGCTAAGACTCTGTGGGCCCGTACTTAATGACTGGTGGTTAAGCTGAATTCTATTGCCTTTGCTGGCTTATGATTCACCCAGCAGACTGGAGGGGCACGCTCTGGGGTGCAAGGGTGGGGAGTGACGTTGTGGCTTTAGGTCTATGTCTGGCTCCTTTTCCAAGGCACTGTTCCCTTGAACTATCCCATTTCTGCCTTGAAGCCAGATGACCGCGGACTGGACTCCCTTAAAATATGAGCCAAACTGAACCTCTTCTCCTTTAAGTTGTAGGTGTGCAGTGCTGGGTCTCAGCAGTAGGAAAGCTAACAAAAGATCAGTATTTTAAAATTCAGAAGATAACAAATGAACATATGAAAAAGAGAGTGAGCTCACAAAGTATGGGTGAGCACAAATTCATCCAGACTTCTGGAAGGACACACTGACACTACTGTTGTGCTCTGTCCTGCAGAGGACAAAACGGTTCCAGCTCCCTCAGGGCAGCCCGACACTTGGTCCTCACTGCATATTAAAAAGCACTTCCTCCAAGTGGGGGTGAACTCCAGCAGCATTGTGTGCCCTGAAGAGCCTAGTACTTCCAGCAGCCAATTGTGGAAAGAATAAAATTAAGTACAATGATTAATTATTTCCACATTTCATTTTAATTTGTGACATGAATAAATATTACTTTAATAAAGCCAGGCCTGTAATCCTAGCACTTGGGAGGCTGAAGCAAGAGGACTGATGTGAGGATGTGAGTTTGAGATCAGCCTGGACTACAAAAGTCAGCTCAAGGCCAGCCTGAACTACATAGCGAGACTCTGTCTCAAAAAGACAAAAAGAAAACTACTTCAATAGCAAAGCATCTGTCTGGTAGAAACCAAAGTATTTCACAACTGCCATTCACTAGAGAATTTCTTTTATGGCTAGACTAAACCAGGTAGGAAAACAAAACAAAAAAAATTAATAGTAGCAATAAAAATAATAATGTATTATTTAATAAAGGCTGGAAGATGATTTAAGACATACCACTCAGAGTAGTAACTTTTATAATCACTGTATGAATTATTGTTCTCAAATTAGAGAAAGATATGCTTTTAGTCATGTCCATAAATATACAGTTCAGAAAATTATATGAAAAAGTAGAACTTAAGAAAGATACCTCACGAGTTCCTAAAATTAGTTACAAGACTAGAATAATAGTAGTCTTATTCTAGAAACCAAACCTTTATAGTCTCTCCCCAGCTATACAGCCCCCCCCCACCCCCCACCCCCCGCAGTACTGGGGATTGAATTCATGATCCTGCACTTGTCAGGCAGGTGCTTATACCACTGAGCTCTCCCCAGCCCAGTATACAGCTTCTTACATGTCAATCACGCTTCAGTAAAGGGTTTGTTTGTTTGTTTGTTTGTTTGTTTATTTATTTATTTAGCAAGCCGGCCCTGGGGGTGGGGCTGGCACAGCATGTGGTGCCGGGGATCGAACCACAGTCCCTGCTGCTGCCTAAGCTTTCCTAAGCAGGTGCTTTAGACCACTGAGCCATCCCACCGGCCCAGTAAAGGGTGTAAATGAAACATAGAATTAGGACCTTTCTTCAGAGTGATTCTCTTTTTGTGAATAACTCATTCATTAAGATGGTGAATTTGATTTGTAAGTCCTACACCAAAAAAGACCTGAAGTATAAAGCATGTGTGCTGATGAACACCTCTCCACAGAGGAAGATGCCAATTTTAAGTTCTCCACAGACACTTCCTTATTTATACAAGGCTTTGCAATACATGGACCAACATTCATTGAATTTCAGTAAATACTGAAGGAAGTAAAAAGAATGGATTAGCAAGGAATGGAATTCTTTTTTGCAGATGGTGGTGGAGGACAGCTAAGATGCTGGGAATGAAACTAGGGTCTTGCACAAGCTAGGAATGAACTTAACCACTGAGCTGCATCCCAGCCCAAGGCATATGATTGCTAATATACCTTTGAGGACTGGGTCAGTATCTTAAAATAGATGGCAGTATTCATCACTAGCAAATATTAAACTTGACAAATATTTGTTGTACAACAGTCAATATGGAATATCTCATGTTTGTCAAGATATAATAAACCTACCACACTTACTTTTCCATAATGACATTTGCTGAGCAGTCCTGTCCAAGATTTTCTATGAAGGTCTGTATGTCCTGAATAAGTCTTTCCATAAAAAATTTGAAAAAAACAACAGAATTAGATGAAGAGAAAAAAAAATGACAGAGCTCAAGTAACTCACACTTTAGCCTTCTATTCAAAGCCTCAAATCATGGACATAATTCTACCCAGATAGGTATTTAATATAAATTATGGCAAATTAAAGTAATGACATTCTTACCTCTGATCACGCCTAAACACAGTTCCAAATATACAAGCCTCCAGGACAAGTTCACTATAGTTTTTGGCACTGGATAAAGATCCCATGGAATCAGACACTATCCAAGATTGGCAGCAGTAACTAATCAGTATATTGAAGACTCCAGTTTTCATGGCAGACATTTCAATGATCTTATATATAATCTGGAATGAAATGTAATGGTCATTTTATCCTTTAAACAATTTAGTTTTCTAAAAATTAATGTTGCTACAAATGTGCTTTATTTTATTTTTATGAGAATAGATTTACTAGGGGGAAAGAAAGCTCCTGTCTAAGAGAGGACTGGAGAGGGGCCTGAGTGGGTTGTCTCCCTACAAATGTACTTTAATGGCTTCAAATGACAGTTTCAACAAAATAATGAATAGTCTTAAAAATATATAATTCATTAGAATAATTTTGTAAGATTAGTAATTGCACAATGGTACTTTTCACCTCAATAATAAAATGTTACCAATTGTGATATTCACCTAGAGCTTTTTGAAAGAGGTAACTGCCCCAGGTAGTAGAAGGGTAAGAGTACCTCATGTGAACTTCTGGGTTTAAATTCCATGGAGGCCCCATCACTGAGGCAGCACAGATCTAGGTCTCCAAGTCGGGGCCTGGCTCTACTGTGGGGCAGAGAGAAGCAGAGAGGCACAGACCATGAGATAATCAGAGGATCTGACCTTCAACTTCCCTGGGGACAGGAGGCACAACTGGGTTCCCAGGCCCAGTAGAATTCCCTCAGCTTAATGTGTGCCTGCAAATCCAAAAACAGCAGTCCCTCAGCATCCACAGGCTGGGAGGTAAAGGGATGCATTTCTGGGATATCCTCTGGCCACTGACATCAGCATGCAGAGGCTCAAGTCCCTTGGGTGAAGGGGCAGTGTGCACATTACCCATGCACATCTGCTGACTTTATATCATCCCTCAGGGACTCATACTGCCTAACACAATGTCAATTTTATAGAGGCCGTCATTATACCTTATCACTGTGCTATAAATAACAGGCAAAAAGTGTGTATGTGTTTAGTACACAGGCAATTCTTTTTCAGGTATTTCCTCTTGTTTTTAGTGGGATCGGGGTTTCTTTTTCAGTATTTCTGACCTATGGTTGGTTGCATCTGCAGATTCAAAATCTGAAGATATACAGGGCTGACTACACTGTAATAGCCTGAAGATTTTTTTTTTTTCTGAGGTGCTGGGGATGGAAGTCAGGGCCTTGGGTGTGCTGGGCCAGTGCTCTCTTGCACTTGGCTCTACCTCAGTTCCAGAAAAATCTCCTAGTAAGGATTACACTCAGTGAACTGTTTTTCTACATAAGAAAGCCCAGCACAGGTACAGAGAGACAAAGGGCACTAAAACCTGCTCTCAGTTTCTGGATAAAACCAGACCAATTATGCAGAAAACAAAGGGCAGAGTGTGCCACTCCATTTGCTTCTAGGGCCCATGTCCTGCAGGAAAGACAGGGCTGCCCAACTACCTATCTACCTAGGGTGGGAAAATACAGGCTTTCATCTAGATTTCTGGATACCTTTAAATGATGATACTGAACCTGGAGCCTCATACATGTTAGGCAAGCACTCGACCACTGAGCTGCACACTCAGCCCTTTTTACATTAAGATAGTCTCACTACATTGCTCAGACTGGTCTGAAATTTACAATCCTCATGCCTCAGCCTCCCTGGATTACAAGGACATGGGATTATCAACACACCCAGTCAAATTTCCCCATTCTGGAGTTGCCAATAATATTGAAAACTTTAAACACTGTATGAATGAAATAAAATGTTTAGTGAGACAGATGTGAAGTAGATCAGCTGACTAACTTCAATTTCATATTGCTTAGGGACACAGATTTGCTCCTTCCCCATGATACAGGTCACACAAATTGAAAAGAGAAATGAGTTACCTCTTTTATTTTGAAATATGCCTGGCTCTTCATTTTGGCAGCAATGGTGAGAACTTTGTTATCAAAAACAAACTGAACAAAAGCTTTTAAATTAGGCCAGAATGTTAGCTGAGTGCTGCTTAAAGAAGATATAATCTTCCAGGTCATGTCAAAAGACTCTATGCAGAGCGATTCAGCAGCTATCAGGAGCTGGTAGGAGAAAAGGAATAACAGACCGTGTCACTTAATTCCAGAAGCTTTGCTTGCTATTTCTCTCTTGGACTGCAATGACTGTTGTGGAGTGGCTCACCTTGGGAACCAGCACCTTCATGCAACGGAACACAGGCAGGACCTGCTCGGAAGGCAGGATGGAGAGGGCATCCAAGGCAGACCGCAGAGTCTGAGCTGGCATCTGGATGGCAGGCAGCAAGGGCTCTGGAACGATGCCATCTGCAGCTGGAACCAGGCTGTGGTATTTTTCCAACAGGAAGGAAAGGCAGACCCACTGATCATGGATGTACTGTGCAACCACTCTTCCCCATCCTTGGGAGGACTCTTCAAAGGAACTAAAGTAAAAAAATAAAGTCACTGTGCCATCTCTCCAATTTGTCTCTATGCTCAAACCCAAGGCTATGGTTTGAATGCAGTTTGTCCTCTTAAACACCATAAGGCAGCTGTGCCCTGCACCTGGCTTCACTTCTTGGGGAAGTGTTGGAGAGGCCAGAGAAGTGGGGTGTCTTGTCCAGGGCATAGTCATCAGGAATAGATGTATGCTTTTCTTGTGGCAGTGAGTTCTCACTCTTGAGGACCTGAGTCAGTGACCAAGAGTGATCTGTTACTCAGCAAGGCTGCCCATCATGTTCCACACCCCTAGGTACCTATTTGTTCCTTTGACTTTTCTGTCACGTGATGAAGCAGCACAGATTTGAGAAGAAATTGGCACCATGCTCTTAACCTTTCCAGTCTCCAGTATCACAACCAAAATAAACTTTGTAAACCATCTAGCTTCTGATATTTTGTTATAGTAATGAAAAACTGACTAAGGCAACAGGTGTAAATGGTCATTATCAAATATCCTAGCTACCAGGGCCAGACAAATAGCTCAGCAGATTAAAGCGCGTACTTAGGCAGATGCAGGGGACAGGGGTTCAATGCCCAGCCTACCATGCCTGTCCCGCCCCCACGGCATACTGAGACAGCAATTAAGACTGGATATGGTGGCAACCACCTGTAATCCCAGCACTTGAGAGGCTGTAAACAGGTGGATCACTCACTACAAGTCCGATTTATGTAGTGGGACCCTGTAGGTCCTATACTAAATAAAAAAATATATATCCTAGCTACCAAAATGTAAAGAACTCCATGAACCTCAATTTTACAACTAACCTGAAAGTAAATACTTTCATAACTTTATTCTTAAAAACTAAATGTAGCGAAGGCAGATTTCAATACAGAGATGAGTAATATGATCATAGATTTTGATACTTAACGGAGCCTCATCTCCCAAACTTCACAGCGCTACCAGCCCTGCTGGGCAATCTCCTGTTATCCCAGTGACAACAACTGGATTTCTGGCCCATAGCAAAAAGACACCTTCAGCCTACCTGCTGCTTTCCATGGGGTGAGTACATTGGCTCTGCTCCTCAGCACAGGGCTTCTGTAGGGTCTCATTAAATGGGAAAGCAGACAGAAACCTGTCCAGGGGCTCAGCATCAAAGGAATCCAGCTCTTGTATAGGCTGCAGGGCACTCGCCTCATAGACTGTGGCCAAAGTTGCCATACTGACAACCCTCTGGATCTGATCGCCAAGAGTTGGTTCCTATAGGGACACAGAGCAACCTTTATTTCACATAAGCAAAGTTCCCATCAGCAGGGACACCTCAGCACTGGGCTCTGAGATCTCATACCTCTCAGGCCTTGGGCTTGCTATTTGGACATCAGGGGAAGGAAAAGGAAATCTCACACATGTAGTTTACTTTTACCATGTCTCTACAGATCAGCAATGAATGGATCTAAAATGGCAACAAATGTTCAGTATTTCAGACTATGAAGAAAATCTGATCTCTTTTGGCAGAGAAGTACCTCAGCTCAAACATGACTGACCAGTTAGGTGCAAGGAATCATGTCCCAAGCTTTGCCAGATCATGTACAATATTCCCAGGGTGGAATTTTATTTTACTAGATAGCAAATGCTACCCCCAAAAAAGGCTCCAATTTTTCCTGCTGATCCAGGCACAGCAGGAAAGAGATGGCACTGGCCCCATCAGAGCTGGGTCTGAACCCTGACCCACACTACCACCAGCAGGGGACAGCCACACTACACCTGTTTTCTTATCTGCAAAATGGGGCCTGTCTCAGAATCGTTCTACAGGACTACATATTACACAGAAGGCTACCTCATGTGAGGTACTTGGAACTCTACTGTGGGAACACTGTGTAGCTAACCAGCAACAGCCTGGGTTCACATGGAGAGAAGATCTGTGATTGTTAAGCAAGAAGCCAGGAGCACAGCAGGCACCACAGTGGCTCACACCCACAGTGCCAGCAGCCACAGCTCTATGGGGGTACCTTCTACCTCCCTGTGCAGGTTCTTCCCACCCCGAAGCACCAAATCAGTTTTACAAACCAACTCTGCCCACATTAGTGGCCCTTTGAGCCAATGATGGCTCAGTGAAGTATAAAAGAAAGCCAACTTCTAAGAATGACTGTGGACTATCTGCAAAGTTATTACACACTTGAACCATGTCATATTCTTCTCCATCATTAACAGACCAACTCACTAGGACTTTTATGACTACAATGACACCTTTATGATTACAATTCTGAGACTGGCCCCATTTTGCAGATGAGAATAGCAAAATTAGGACTTTCTGAGTTGCAAGGACACTGAACATTAGTCTCTATACAGCTCTAGAGAAAACGACTTTACAAACTAAACTAAAGCAATCAAGTCAATTCTTTGTTTTTATCAGCGGCTCAGATCCATTAAGGCCATGATTCACTTGAACTATATTAATACTCAGCAAGTACAAAGTGAAAATAGCTAGTGTTAATGACGCATGCCAAGGACTGTTCTAAAGATACACCATGCGTGGGCATGCCATAAGTTTTTCACACCAACCCTATAATCCACATCCTGCAGCTATACTACAGGGTGGCAGGGGGCTGGGGTTATTTTCCCTTGGCCACACAGTGGGCAAAGAGAAGGCCAAGGTCCAAGGCCAGAGGTCTCTAAAGCCTGCACTCCACTGCTAGAGCTTTCTGTGCAATGTTTAAAATACTATCAGGTGCAAACCTGTGGTGGAGACACATACACACAAATCACACCAGAAAGAAGAGAGAGGGAAATAAACACCACTGTGCAGGCCTGAAGAGCAGTAAGAATAGCAACAACCGTGAGTCCCTATCCTGCGAAGACCTCTAGTGACAGGGATTTCCAGTGGGCCACAAGGAGCAACCAGCCACATGTAGGTGTGCTGAAAGGAGGCAGGCAATGTGGCACAGGGCCTGCAGGGTGAGGCACTGTGGAAAGGAAGGCGGACACCAGATGAAGATGGAAACTACATCAGAGCCTGAGGCTGGAGGAATCTGATAATAGGCTGATCAAAGGGTCCTGCACTGGACATGTGCCAGCAGAAGACCTAGTATAAGTCCTCTGTACCTAAATATTTTTAACTCTGTTGCACACCTTTAATCCCAGCACTTGGGAGACTGAAGCAGGAAGATTCCTCAGATTCTGAGGCCAGCCAAAACTACAAAGTTAGTTCAAGGCCAGCCTGAACTACATAGTGAAACCCTGTTTCAAAAATGAAAAAAAATTGTTTTTACATCTGAAGTCATCATACTTCTGGTATATGTTTAATAGTATGATAGGCATCACAATCCTAACCACATAGTATTATCACCTGCAGGTACAATTTTAACAATTACATTTCAGCACATACCTCCTATGATTTCAACATACTATGCATGTAATAGCTGGACTTTTCCCTGATTCCTTGTTCAACATAGCCATAAGCCTTGGAGCAATAAAGATTACCTTTCCACCTTCTGTCTCTTGAAGATGCCGCATAGATGCATTTTTCAAAGAAGAAAGAATTCTGCAGATGGAGTTGCCCCCTTTCCATCCCACTTTCAGATGGAGGTTTGTGAGCTCAGTTAATAGTGTGAGGTACAAATGGCACCGATCCAGATCTGGCACCTAAGAAAGACATCAAAACATGTATGGGAGCAAGCAGGGCCCATTAATTTCACATAGCTATAAGCTCAGGCAGGGAAGAGCAGTTTGTTGAAAAGTGCTAACAAGACTCAGAAAATAGTCCTTCCCCAAAGCAGGAGCTCCCTGCTGGCCCATGGACCTGCTTTCTGTACTCCTGAGCTCTCAGCTCAGTTTTGGCACATTTCACATCAAGTTATCTGTCCCCCACACCTATTATGTGGCCCTGTAAGGCAGAAGCTATGTGTTATGGTTATGTCTAGTTGACTCTCCAAAGCCTCATGGGGAAGACTTCTAAAGTCTGTGATTAACTCAAGATCCACTGGGATTATGGGTGTGAGTGCTACACCAAGCCTGAGGCAGAGAGCCGGAATGCAACTTAAGGAGACAGACTTGCTCTCTGTGGCCACTGTTGCCTCTACTCCTCCCTTTTGCTCTTGCTGTTTTCTGCTGCCATGAGCAGCTACCTTCTGCTATGTTGCAGTCTGCCATGTAGCCAGCTAAGTACGGCCTGAAACCTCCACTAACTGTGAGCTAAATAAACGTTTCTTTTCTTAATTTTAGATTTTGGGTATTTTGTCCCAGCAACAAGAGAAGAGTAACTGAAACACTATGTTTTGTCAATTCTTATGAGAATAGCACCAACAATGATTATAGTAACTGCCACTTGTTTTTGTTTGTTTGTTTTTTAATGGCCAGCTCAGCCTGCCCTGGGGGTGGGGCTGGTGCAGCATGTGGTGCTGGGGATCGAACTGTGGTCCCTGTAGATGCCTAAGCTTGCCTAAGCAGGTGCTTTCAGACTGCTAAGCCATTTCACTGGCCCTGCCACTTGGTTTTATAATCATAAATTCTCACAAGGAAGATTACTATCATGCTTTCAAAGTTAAAAAAAAAAAAGGTTAAGTTTGGAGAAGTTGAACAACTTTCCTGACACCTCAGAGCTACCAGAAGAGGCACGTCATTTTGACTAGTGAAATTAGGTACTGTAAAGTTAGGTTCCAACTGGCTATGCCATGCACTGGCTCTGGGACACAGGGCAAGTTACTTGACATCTCTCATCTACCGAGTAGAAATAGAGATACCTACCCAACACAGGACCTTTGAAAGAATTAAGTGAGAGAAAGTGACAAAAGGACAAGCAGTTAGCAGAGGCCTTAATTATCAGGATTCTGCAGATTGCCACTGTACTTCAGGAGGCCTCTCAAGGCACACAGAAAGTAACTCATTCATTTAAATCTACTTTCCAGAGCACCCATCTGCCTTTTTGCTGGGTGCAAACAGAAGGGAACAGTTACAGCATGCAGTGACAAACAGCACAGGGAAAGAGGACAGAGAAGCTAGGGAGCACTCCTGAGTTCTGACTTAAGACATTGCTGGTGCCTTCAGGAAAGGAACCTGGGGACACTGCAGGACAATGAGGGGTTCCAATTTCTTTTCTCTTTTTTCTTTTTATTTTTATCTAGTACAGGGTTTACAGGGTCTCACTACACAGATTAGACTCCTGCTGTTCCTGTTTTCAGCCTCCCAAGTGCTGGGATAACAGGTGCACACCACCATGCCCGGTCTCAATGCACCCTGGGGGAGGGGCCAGTATGGCATGTTAGGGATTGAACCCTGGACACTGCACTCTGCCTAAGCAGGTGCTTTAGTCTGCTGAGCTCTCGGGCCAGCCCAAGTGGCTCCAAATTCAATCAACTCAGCTTGGGCAATCAGATAGCGAGGAATTTGGGCTCAGGGGCCAAAGGCTTTAGCCCAGACGAGAGGTAGAAGGTGGGGGGCAGGAACAGAGTACAACTGAAGCCAGAACAGGAAGGGCCCCTGGGGAGAGGAAGGAGGAAAGGCGGCAGAGGGAGGAAAAGTTCAGTACCAAACCCAAAATGCAGATAAGTAGACAACAGAGACCAGAGATCGATGCCTCATGCAGAGAAGGAACTAATGCCAGAGCGAAGAGGACAGCCAAGGAGATGATGTCACAGGAGCTAAGGAGAGGTGGTAGCTCAGGATTACAGGGCCTGAGAGTCAGTACAGCACAGTCTAGGGCATATCCATTAGATGTATGAGAAAGAGCCACCAACAGACTCAGCAAGAGCCCTCTCTGCATCACACAGTTGGAGCACAATAGAGCCAACTCACAAAAGGATGCAAATGGCACTGGCGGGGCTGGGAACTAGGAAATAAGAACCCTCTTGTGAGGGCGCTCTAGCTTCGCTTCAGTGCTTGCTTATGGAAGAATCCTGGAGGTAAGGTCAGGCTGAGGGCACAAGTAACAAAGGACCACAGACAGTGCAAAGTCCAAGCAGAAACTTGGACCTCCACATATGCAATCAATATGCACAGTGCTGCCAGTCTGTCCCGTCCTCTGAAACATTCTATGTCCTGGGAAGACAGATTATTTTGAAGATGAAGGAACCTCAGTTCCTTACATAGGAAGACCTATGTAACTACCATAGTTATATGAAACTACAGGTCTGTGAACTATAACTGCAAATCTAAGAACTACTATGAGTCTACCATCTGCTGAATAGTAACTGAACACTTACTGCTGTGTCACAGTAACACAGACTGAATAGAAACTAGATGATCTCATAGTCTGTGTTTCTCTCACTTCCTAAAGTTGCTTCTAGAGAAATTATCACATTATTTTTTCTTTTCAGTTTAACATAGGGATTGCTAGAAATAAACCCCAAGAAGGCCAACCAAGACAGTTCCCTGGGGGACACTCACAGTCTGCAGCTCACGCATGGTCAGTCTTCTGAGGACAAACTGGGAAATGCTCTCAGTGGCAGACAAGATGGTGCTCTGGAGAAAAGCAGATACCTCATCTGTGGGAAAAAAGTATTTTCATGAAAATGGCAGAAACAGGTTCTTGGGTTCACAATACAACTGATGTTCTGGCACAAGTGTTAGGAGGGCAAAGCACTTACCAAGAGTGGGGCGCAGCAACACAATCCTCCTTCCTACCAAGGGCAGGAGTCTTACAGGTTGGGGGTGAGGGGTTCTAGACAGGATGGGACAGGTACATAGTCCCTCACACAGGACACTAACAATGCCTGGACAGAATGCACATATGGAATGGAAGCAAAGGGCAACAGAGAAGGGCCAAGGAGACAGCTCAGTGGAATAAGTGCTTGCCTGGCAAGCACAAGATCCTGAGTGTGATCCCTGGTACTGCCAAAAAAAAAAAAAAAGTAGTTTAGGGCCTGGGATATAGTTCAGTGGCATAAGTGTCTGTCTAGCAAGTGCAAGGTCTCAAGTTCAATTCCTGGTATTGGGAAACAAATAAACAAATAACAACAAAAAGTCAGAAGACAGATGCAGAGGGAAGTGGCACTGGATGGCCATGGACTCCCTGGCTCACTCTTCTAGGTTGCCTGGCAGATGGTAGGCAGCCACAAGAACAAGAACAAAGTGGTGGGACCCAGTGCAGGATGAAGCCGAGACCTCCAGGCATGCTGTGTGCAGGAGAACAGATCCTGTGTGCAACTCCTGTGGCAGTGCTAACTTGCATCTCATGGGCCAGGGCTGAGGGGACAGGGGCCTCATTGCCTAAATGCAGAAGGGTGGCCAAATAAGACTCATGGATGCCGGTCCCAGAGCACAGCATGGATGTGACAGCCAAGTTGAGTGAAACCAGCATGCACACAAGCTGGTCATAATGCAGGCCCAAACTGTCACCAGGTCTACCATCTGCTGAACAAAACCCCAATGTTCTCCCCAGAGGACCTGAAGAACACCCAGGGTCTCACATAATAGTCTGGAAAACAAAACAAAACAAAACAAAACATAGAACTTCTGGGTTAATGAGGATTGGGAAAATCACAAAAAGACAATCTTCAGACCACACTACTGAGGAGTCATGAATATTAGGATGACAGGAACTGGAAAATGACTTTGAGCAGCTTTAGGGAAGGAAACAAGTCTCTTTCTGTCACACATGCCTATGTAGACTGTAACTAGCATGAGAATGAGAGGCAAAGGCAAGAAGACTGAGGTTCTGTTTTATAAACTTGGGTATTGTTTGAAAGTCTTGCATGCTCATGACAGATCTTGCTGAGGTGAAGTAGGTATGGGCTGTGGAGCCAGCCTACCAGGGGTATGGGCTGCACTCGTATTTGCAGTCAGCTTGGAGCTTGGGATAAGTCTACTAAACAAGATACAGAGAAAAATCAAACCAGCAATTGATAACCAAGCTACAAAAAAATTAGAGAAGACATAAAGAGCCAACAAACTTGAAAATAAAACATTATAACATCTCTGAAAATCATGAGAAAAATGTTTGAAAAAACTAAACACAGCTTCTGATGTGGGATAACAACAACCATTTAAAGCTAATGTGGTCAGAGACTGAAGTGGGAACAAGAAAGACTACAAAATTGAGAATCTGTGAGTGAAAAAAACAGCTCAACATTTTCCAAGTCTAGGAAAAGATAGAAACCTATGCATTCAGGAAACCTAGAGAATTCTAAACAAGATTAGCTCCCCAAAATTCATGGCTAGATGCTGCATAGCCAAATGCTGAACACTAAAGATGAGGACACTATTTTGAAAGCAGAGAAAAATACAATAGTAAGGAGAAAGATTCAATGGTTACAGAGCTTGCAGGGGAAACTGAGAAGGCCAGAGGAAAGTAGTAAGACAGGTCTACACAGTGTGATTGAAAAACAAGGTGAATGTTTACCCAATTTTAAATTTATCACAGTAAAAACACAGTGCCCAAACAGGCACAGGGGCCAAGGGTTCAATCCAGGTGCCTGCAGTGCTGGCCCTGCCCCTGGGGCACACTGAGATGGCAATTGAGACTGGGCATGGTGACGTGTACCTACAATCCCAGCTCTTGGGAGGCTGAAAATAGGTGGATCACTGCAAGGCTGACCTAGCAGTGAGACCCTGAACACCCTGCAGGCCCTTCCCTAAAAAAATGAAAAAAAGAAAAAACAAAAAAACCCTAAACAAAACACAATGCTATTAACTTCCCCTTAAATTCTCCCCTTTGCTTCAAATCCACTTATTCCATCATTCTTGACACTTTCTGAAGCAGTTCTGAAAATGTTTTGTTTCTTTAGTTGTGCTATATTGGCTGCCTCCATGTTCTAAAGCCACTCAAAATGTTTCCCCTTTATGGTCATTTTGCTTCTCCAAGGAAGTTAATAGTATCAGTTCCAGTGAGTAACAGGATGAGGATGTACTATCATGGTCTTTTTTTTTTTTTTCTTCTGTACTTTTTTAGGGAAAGATCTACAGGGTATTGAGGGTCTCACTACTAAATCAGACTTATAGTGATCGCCCTGTTTACAGCTTCCCAAGAGCTGTGATTACAGGTGCACACCACCATGCCCAGTCCCAATTCCACCTTAGCGCTCCCCAGGGGTAGGGCGAGCACAGCAGGCCCAGGGATTAAATCCCCAGCCCCTGAGCCATCTCACAGGCACTTTAATCAGCTGAGCTATTTGGCCGGCCTTTTTTTTTTTTTAATTTTAATGAGAAAGAAATAACAATAAGACAGTTTCAAAACAGGTTAGTAGAACAGTTACAATAATTAATACATTGCATACTGTTGTCTTCATAGTAGCTGTTTGGAGTACAAGATGCAAACATGATGTCTTTTCTAAATATTATTGGTACAAATCTTTCTTCTCATTGAACTAAGAGAAAGTAGTTGCATATATAGTCTAACAGTCCATAATAGTAATGAGTTATCAGCAGAACTTGCAATGTCGGAAGCTGTTGACTTGAGCCTTTTACAGCTCAGCATATTAACCTGGCTTTACTTTTTATGCCTCATGGTTAGACTTTTCTGTTGCATGGTTAAGACCAAGATAAAGCAAGACCTATAGAACAAGGTGTTTGATATTCAGAAAGATAGTGATGTTAAGCTCAATTGTCTATGTTATAGGATAATAATATCATTACTTTTCTCTTCTGTAGGGTTGACACCTTAATTTTTTTTTTTGTTTGTTTGTTTGTTTGTTTTAATTATGGCCAGCTCAGCCTGCTCTGGGAGTGAGGCTGACACAGCATGTGGTGCCAGGGATTGAACCGTGGTCCTTGAGGTTGCCTATGCTTGCCTAAGCAGGCTCTTTAGATCACTGAACCATCTCACCAGCCTAGACAACTTAAGTTTGCAGACTAAGAAATTAGAGAAAAAGAAGGGCTACAAAGATAGTCAATAATTTGGTCCCAGCCCTTCAAGGTCAGTGAGGACTCAGGACATAAGAGAACCTGTGCTGTAACATCCTATAACTCAGTGGTGCCTAATTTTCTGTTCAAGGAGATTATCGGGCTACAGAGGAAAGGGATCTAAAATGTATAGTGTGCCTAAGGAGAATCACCTACAGAGAAAACATTCTCTCAGGCTTCACAAAAAGCAAATTGGTCAAGCAATGGCCATGACTCATGCAGATGACTGACACTGACAAAAAGATCTACAAAACACCATATGTGGTTTCAGAGTAAATCCTGAGGGGATTTGACTGCCGTGATCAGATACACCATCATGTTTTTAGAAGTCTGACTTTTCACTGGATGGCAGGAGGCAGTAGCATTCACCAAATGTGATCACATCTCAGAAAGACACTTATGAAACAACTTTCAGAACTGCTCAGAATGGCAAGAAAGATGGGGCAGGTGTATTTAAAATGAGAGGGAATAACTTAAGGATTAATAACAATATGTTGCTTACTATAATACATTTTTTATAATACATTTTAATTTAATTTTTTGTTTGTGGTACCAGGAATTGAACTTGGGACCCTGTTGCCAGGCAGGAACTTCTGCCACTGAGCTATTTCCCCAGCCCCTTACATTTTAACCCAAACTTTCACTATATATTTTGATCATACTTTATAAACTACTGATCCATCGAACTAGAGTTTCACATCCAGTAAAAGTATTCTTAAGACATGAGGGTACGATGAAGACATTGCCAGGCGAAAGAAAACTAACAGAATTCACTGCCAATAAATATGTTCCAGAAGAAATGCTAAAGCAAGTGTTTCAAACAAAAGGCACACGATGTCCTATGGAAATCTGAACATCAAGAATGAGGAGAGCCAAAGAAATCTGTGAAATCCCTAGTAAGAATGACAGGCTCTTCTCCTCAGGGTTCTTCAAAATACTGGATGGCTGAAAGCAAAGGTTATAGCATCTAACACACAAAAAAGTAGAACTTTCAATAACATGTCCCTGAAACACCCATCTGCATTCTCAAGGCTTCTGCAAAGACAAGGGAACACTAGGAACTGGGCAAACTAGTGCTATCTGTGCAAGCTTCTTTGCTGCTGTGTGCTCAATCAGCTGCTCCCTGGAAGGATGGTCATGTAATGAGCACAGACACCCTACAGCGTGACTGCTCTGTAGCTTAATCAATTCCCTGCCTGTGGTAACTGGGTGTGGAACAGAGCACTGTGGAATGTGGAAGCTCAGCCCATTGCCACTGGACACGCCTACATTTTCTGGTGAATACTCGTGTAGTCCATCACCACTGGACCTCCTGAGTGATGCTGTTGCTAAGTACTCAGCCCTTATGGGAGTCTGCCAAGTGGCACTGCTGAAGAGCTTGTGTTTCTTGGGGACCTCTGAGTAGTGCTGTGTGACCCCTACATGCTTATGGTGAACATTTCCTGTTACTAAGTATCAATTGATCCTGTCAGTGAGCCTTTAGTAATTTGTGGGTGAAAGGGAAAGTCTCAAGGAAAATAAGAAGACAATTTGAATTAGAAGTGCAATATATCAAAAATACATGGATGCAGTTACAGTAAAGCTTAGAGGAAAATCCACGGCATTAAATGGCATCTTGGAAAGCAGGAGGGGCTACAGATGCAGCTCAAGGCTAGAAAGCTTGCCTAGCATACACAAGGCCTTGGGCTCCAACCCTAGCAACACAAAAGAAATAAAATTTCACAGAAAACAAGAGTTCTAAAACAGCTAATTTTAGCCTCAAGATTAACACAACAGGGCAAAATAAACCTATAAGCCAAAAGGCAAGCAGAAAGAAACAGAGAGTAGATGTCAATGAAATTAGAAGTGCTGAAGCTAAAAGCTAGTTCTTTAAAAAATCACTAATGATGACCATTAGCAAGTCTGATGAAGACAGCAGGAAGAAAGGACCATTTACTACCAGCAGGAACACAAATAGAGACATAACTACAAAAACTGCAGATAAAAAAAAGAATCAGGGAATCCTATGGACATGTCTAGAAATAAAAGTGTCCCTATTCACAGATGATATGATTGTCTATAAAGAACCTATAAAAAAGCTCTTAGAACTAAGTCCTTCACTAGGGTTCCAAAATTCAAAGACCCAATCCAGAAATGGGCATCTGAGATGAACACACACTTCCCAGAGAAAGAAATTCAGCAAGCCTATAAATACATGAAGAAATGCTCCATATATATCGCTAGCCATTTGTGAAATGCAAATCAAAACAACTTAGATACCATCTCACCCCAGAAGGAATGACTATCATAAAGAAATCAATCAGCAACAAATGCTGGAGAGGCTGTGGGGAAAGAGGAACCCTTCTCCACTGCTGGTGGGAATGCAGATTGGTGCAACGATTATGGAAAGCAGGGTGGAGGATCCTTAAAAAACTAGAACTGGAAATGCTATTCAATCCAGCTATCGCCCTACTGGGAATTTTCCCAGAAGGACTGAAAACATTATACCATAGCAATATCTGTGCACCTATGTTTATAGCAGCTCAATTTGTAATAGCCAAATCTTGGAAACAACCAAAATGCCCATCATTTGAAGAATGGTTGAAGAAAATGTGGTATTTTTATACAATGGAATATTACTCAGCTATAAAGAATGATAAGCTGGAAGACTTCATATATAAATGGATGTATATTGAATATATACTCATTAATGAAACCAGACCTATGTGTGTAAATGTCACATAGTCTCCCTCATATAAGAACTCTAAATTTTTTTCTCTCCTTACCAATATCAATTGGAAGGTGTGTCATGTCCACACCCTGTGCTCTGTATATCTATTGTGAGGACAATATGCAGTGTGTCAACTGTTAAAAAAAAATAGTAATGTTTATTGAAAGTGTTAATGTTTAATTGTTTGATCAATCTTGTATACCTATATCTATTAATCTGAACTGATCCGATGATGAAAATATGTAATATAAGCCGGGCGTGGTGGCGCACGCCTGTAATCCCAGCACTCGGGAGACTGAGGCAGGAGAATTGGTGCGAGTTCGAGACCAGCCGGGGCTACAAAAGTGAGCTCAAGGCCAGCCTGAACTGCACAGCGAGACCCTGTCTCAAAAAAAAAGACAAAAAAAAAAAAAAAAAAGGTAATATAACCATTGTTAAATTTAAAATAAATAAATATTTTGAATTTAAAAAAAAAGAACTAAGTCGTTCAACAAAGTCACAGTATACTACATCAACATACAAAAATCAACAGAATTCTTCTACACTAGCAATGTACACTAGAAAACTCAAGCCTAAAAATTCACAATAGCTTCTGCTCCAATAAAAGCAGGCGGCTCTAAATCTAACACAACTTACACAAGGTATATTGCATGCTATAAACTACAAAACTACCATGAAGAAATAAAAACAACATGCATAAGTGAAAAGACACCTGATGCCTATGTAGTAAAAGCCACAACACAATAAAGAAGGTGATTTTCTACAAAACAACCTACAGATTTAATGCAATCCGACTCAAATTCCAATAGGGATTTCTTTGTTTCTTTTTTTTAGATACAAATGCTCTGACTAAAATTTACAAGGGAAGGTAAAAAATTACATTGGTTAAAAAGTTTTGACACAATAAATATGAAGTGGATATGGTAGCATATACCTGTAATCTCAGTGCTCTGGGAGGCTCAGGTGGGGGGAATCCCAAATTCAAGCCCTGTCTGGGCAACTTAGCAACATAGAAAGACCCTGTCTCTTAAGAAAAAGGACTTAGATGCAGCTAAGTGTAAAGGCTCTGGCTTCTATCCTAGGGCTAAAAATAAATACGTAGGCAGTCAGAAAATAGTAATAATCATATTTATTATGGACTTATAGTAACCAAGACAATGTGTCAGTGGCACATAGATCAAGAGACTATGCAGAGCAGACTCCAGAAATAGACTCACTCTAAACTACTGAGGTGTCACTCACCTAACACTCAATCCCCTAGTGAGTGTCCAATTAGTGGTTTCTGGTACAGGAACCAATACATGCAGCCATTGTCACAGCCAAATTAGACCACATCATCAACACAAAGCCCAACTCTCAGCCATCATCCTCATACCTTCACTTCCACCCAACTTTTAGTATCCATAGTGAAAGCCCTCCCATGACAGTCATCTCCTTAAGGCTGGGACAGTGACACTGTACACATTTGTTGCTCAGCACTTCTTTCCTTTTGGAATCATCCCCTGGTCCTTGGCCCTCAGCCTCCCTAGCTGGCCCAGCTCCTCCTGGAGACTCACCGCATCATAGCTCCTTCCTTCAACTTTCAATCCTCATGGTCCTCCGGTAAGAACACAATACACATACACAGCTACTTGCAAAAACCACTTTGTATCATCCTATAGTACAATATACATATACTGAAAAAGTCCCATTTCACTCCCAAGGTGGGCACCCACCTTGGAGAGGCTCAGACACAGGCTTCAGGAACATGAGAACATATCCACAGAAACATGATACACAACAGGAATGACCCAAAATGAATGAACCTTAGGAATTTGTGAGGTAGACAAGTCACAGAAGATTCCTTGCAGGAAGAGACATTTCTATAAAGTCTGAAAATAATAAAAGTAACATACTGCTCAACTCTTCATGAATGGTCAACTGATCTTCGATGATAGTGCCAAGAATACACACTGGGAAAGGTAAGACTCTTCTATAGCCAGCAGTGGAAAACTTTATATTTTCATGCAGAAAACAATACTAAACACACAAAAACCAACTCAAAATGGCTTAAGAAACCTAAAGTGTAAGCATGAAATCATCAACATGCTGAAAGAACAAGTCAGCAAAAAGCTTAACTTTGGTCTTGGTAATGATAATGAAAATGCAGACAATAAAAGTAAAAATAAACAAGTGAGATATTAAACCAGAAAGCCACTGCACAGCAAAGGAAACAACCAATAGAGCCAAGTCCCACCACAGGGTGGTGGGGGATGGCCGAAAGATTCACGGTTACAGTTTCCCAATTAAGTAAGCTATGGAAATCTACTGTCAGAAGGCCTTACTGCCAGTGCCATACACTTATAGTGTGAAAAGGCAGACCTTACGTGGACTGCTTTTCACAGAGAGTAACAATAACACAAGTGGCAGGAAATTCTGGGAGGTGATGGCCTTCATGGTACTGATAGTTTGACAGGTGTAGATTTCTCTCCAATCTCAGCAAGTTGTAAAACTTTAGTACATACAGGTTTTTAACATATCAATCAAAAGTCAATAAAGTAATTTTGAAAAGCAGCTACCACTGAAGAATATCCATATATGTGGCAAAAAACCCTTTTCTAAAGCTCATAAATGAGTTCCTAGCTTGGAGGTTTGGAGTACAGGTGTATCATTAATTTGCATCAGAACACAGGAAATCAAAATATATTCTTTTGTTTCTATCAAATAATATCACAACATGTTCACAACAGAGCTACACACACATGACTATCCCATGCCGCCCCATGGGACCGTGCTATGCCATCCAATGGGAGTCATGTATGTGTTACTGGTAGTTCAAGCCAGCAGGAACATGTAAAGACACTTGTAACCCAACCCTACACTACTGAGCATGGTACAGAACATGTCAAATGAGTCCAAACTAATGCTCTTAAGAGCTGAAAACCTTGCAAGTTACCACCATGTGCACCATCATAAAAAACATGAAATCCTACAACTAGATTTAATATTTCATACACACATTAAAATCTAACTTTATCAATATTATTCTCAGGTTTAACCTAATATCAATACATAGCATCATAAATAGCAAACTTATAGAATTATAAATATAACTGGTCAGAAATGATAGGAAACTGAGGTTTATCTACCAATATTTACCTCTCTAACACTTGTGTTACCCACTGGTTTGCTACATACATCTTCATTTAAGGAGGGAACAGTCCCCCCAGTACTTCCATCAACTACCACTGTGCTTTCTGTATAAAATACCCTCTACTCAACTGAGGCTCAGAGATTGACCAAACAAAGTTGTTGGTTTTTTTTTTTTTTTTTTTCCTCTTTGTGTGTGTGTGTGTTTGTCTTAAAAGGCAGAGACCCAGCGTGATCATGCACACCTGCAATCCCAGCACTGAGGAGGCTGAAAATAGGAGGATCACTGAGTCCAAGCTGTGGAGTAACACTCTGTACCAAATACATTAAAAAAAAAAAAGCAAATGAAGTTGTATTCTAAAAGTCAACAGCAATCAACACATATAAAACACTGGAACATCAGCTCCAAGGTATCTCCAACACTACCAGAAGACATCCAACAAATATGCTGAAAGAAGTTCTGTTTAATGTAAAAAGCTCAAGAATTTCCTCTCATTCTGCAGCACAAGTGACATACCAAGTAAGAAACCCATAGAGACTACATATCCTCACCATCTCGGGGGCTGGAACCTTTCAACATGCAAGTGTGCAACAATTTCACCAGCAACTGCAGGCATCTGTCAGTCCTCAGCAAGGGCATATAGGCATTGGTACCCAGCTTCACCAGGGCATCCAGTAGGGGGTCTAAGAATATCCTCAACACATTCTGTGTTCTTCGCTTTTCACTAGATATTAAAAGACATGCCCAAATCAACCATCATAAAGCATAAAGAAATTACTGCCCACCTACAATCTGTGGAATTAGTTAGCTACTGGACTCAATTAGATAAATTTACTCTCAAAGACACATGAAACAGCATCCATGGGGATGGGTCCCCTGGTCTGTGCTTTCTCGTAAGTGTAATGACTGTCTAGGGAAGAAAAGTGCAGGAAGAACCCCTGACTCCAACTATATGCCCCAGCGGGTAGGAAAGGCCTATATTCCTTTTACTTTCAGGTCAAGATCTGCCTCTAGTAATATAGAAAAACAAGCACAAAACAAAGGTAAACTAGGTAAGCTAGGTAAGGCAAGAAATGAAATGAAATATACTTAAAAAAAAAAAAAAACCTTAAAGCTTTAAATAAAACTACTGTCAACTTGAGTACTAAAACTGCCTAAAAAGAGATTCAATGTAAATAAACTGCATGCAAACAAACTATCAATCTACCTACTGAAACTATTATCTCAGTAATTATAATCTAACAAGAATTTATCTGTTCAGACTCTCAAAATGTAAATGAGGTTGGTTTATCTTCATTATCATGTCTTAAAAATTATTTTACAAAGGAGTCAAATTCTATTCTTATGCTAGAATTTTATCATCCTTTCTTCTAGATCAAATACAAAACCTATAATTATTATAGATACTGCTTATTTAAACCTCATACTAAATTATTAAATTTAACATTCTCTAATACTAAATTATTAAATTTAACATTTTCTTTACCAGCTTAAAAGGATTAATATGTCCTATTCCTATTAATTTAAAGCATTCCTTTAGTATATCTCCAGTTCAACATATATCCTTTAATACTTCGTGATTAACTCTACACACAATGAAAAGTCTAAACATACATCACACATCTCTTAGGCTTTCTTTCCTGTTAAACCAATAATTACCTGTACTCATTCTTCATTCCTTCCACGTCCACAGCTAGCAAGATCATCAGAGCAGTGAGCTTAGCCTCAGACCAGTCAGGCATAACACAGTGTTCTCCTGCTTGAATAATAAAGGCAAGGTTTGCAGAGCAGTAATGAAGTTTTTCAAAGGTAACACTTTAAAAACAACCTGCCACTATTCTTACTAAAGTTATATTCTTACTAAAGTTATTCTTACTAAAGTTACACTGTGAGAAAAATGAAGCTCATTATTACACATCTACATGTAAATCTGAACAAAAACGAACTGTTCTGTGCCTGCCACTGCCTGACCTTAGGCTGCAGATCAGTAGTTCCTGTGCCTGAGGAATCCACAGTGCAACAGGAAAGAAATGCATCAGTCAAAGCATTGGCAATGAAATACAGAAAAGTAACATGCCAACGGCATGCAACAGAGGGCAGCCTACTACAGAAGCACACAGGAGGAGGACATGGCCTGGCCGGAAGAATAAGAGGAAGCCTACTGCAGAAACACAACTGGGCTGGACATGATAGATGAGAAAGGATGAGGTGGGTACAGGGAGATTAGAGCTTCTCAGGATGCAAGGAACAGTGTTGGGAAGGTCCTGGTAGGAGACAGCTTGACCATGCTAGGAAACAGGACATTCCTATGTGCCTATGTGAAAGGGAAGAGCAGAAAGAGAAGGGACAGACACTGGTGAGGTTGGGGAGAGCAGGACACTAGGCAAGCCACCAGACACTGTTGTCTTTGTCTAGTGTAACAGGAAGCCAGCCATAGGGAAAGCATACAGAGGCAGGAGAAATGTACAACACTGAAACCAGGGTTTTGAAGATTTTCCTCATAGCAATGTGGAATATGACACTGAATGAGAAGCAAGAGCAGATGCAAGGTCAACAGGTAGGAGAAATTCTACCCCTGCAGCTATGGTCCCCCCAAATGCAATAAAAAAAAGGATCAGACTATGACACCGAGGCCGAGTGCCTTTGACGTACTATCTCCACAATTTATGCTTACTCTAGTAGGGATAAACATGCATTTATTTCAACAGACATAATAAAAGAATCTTTCAGAGCTGGCCAAATGGCCAGGGGTTTGATCCCTGGGCCTGATGTGCCCCCGCCACTCCCCCGTGTGCTGAAATGGCAAATGAGACTGAGAGTGGTAGTGCGAACCTGTAATCCCAGTCCTTGGGAGTCTGATCTAGTAGTAATGAGGCCCTGAACACTCTGTAGTCCCTTCCCTAAAATAAAAAAAAAATAAAAAATTTTAAAAAAAAAGAATCTTCCAAGTAAAAATACTGAAAATGTAGACGACAACAGAGAGAATAAAACATGAAAGAGAAATGTTGCAAGGATAAATGCGTGTATTTTGGAAGAAATCATTTAAGACCTATTCCATGATTAAAGAAATCAATAGATGAAAATTGGTCTAAGGCAAAGATAGGAAATTTAAGACACATTAAATTCAAAGTCATAATTCTCTCAAATTATCACTAATGACTTTAATGAAGAGAAAGCATTAGAAATGTAAAAGGAATCCTGACTAAAGAATCTGCAAAGAACTCACCCTCAGACAGTTTTTTACACATTTCCCAAAGAAAAGAACTGTCAAAGTGATGTGAGGGGCGGGGTGCAGCCCAGTGACCCAGCGTCTGCCTGGCATACACCAAGCCCTGGGCTGCACTTCCAGCAACACAAAATAAACCAACAAAACTGGCTAAAAATGAGAAGAAAAGAAAAAATTAACAAAACCATCCTTCCAAAATTTTTTCCCTGAAACTATTTCTCATAATCAGTCCACACTAAGTGTAATAGTTTAAAAAGAAAGATGAACTACTACTTCCATATATTTCTATTACAGGACTTGCAAAACCACACCTGTAAAATTTAGCTCCCACGAACTAAGCAGTTGTTCAAAAAACTAACAAATTCATTTGTGTTTAATTCCCACTCTGGCAATTCACCAGCTTACAAAATCTAAACTAGTTCAAGATTTCATAGCTCTGAACAGACAAAGTACAAGTTGAGAGATTGTAATTTTTACTTCCTGCTACTCACCTTCTTTAATTCTTTTGTTATGTATGTTGAAACAAACAAATGTTCTTCTTTATGTATGATTAGATCTCAACCTCAAATCTACTGAAAACTTCTTTGGTTCTATCATCCCAAAAACAATGACCACAGACTTACTTTCCCAAGCAGGTGACTTAATGTATTCTTGGACTAGGTTCTTCACAAAAACATTCAGAGATGTCTCAAGAGGTTGGTCAGGGCTACAGAGAGAGGTTGGCCTGAAACACCGCTCGCTGACACACAGCCAGTCACACAGCTGGCAAAGAGAATAGGCACAGGATTATTTCTTTTTATTTTATTTTTTGGTACTAGAGATTAAACTCAGGGCCTTGTCCTTGTCAGGCAGGCACTTAGCTACTGAGCTATCTCCCTGGCCCAGGATTACTTTATTTTAAAAGCCTGACTAAATAAAGGGTTTCTAGTTTTCCTAAGCCAATTTCTTTCTTCCACAATGAACTAAATGTAAATTGCTAAACAGAAGAGCTTCTCTATACTCTGGGGACCACTGTTAACTGAAATGTAGGACAACTATAGATACATTTACAGATTTATTTTGTTGTGTGACTTTCCATGGAACTTAATCATGACAATACATGGTGTATTACTTTACTGTATTTTCTAAAGCACCTAATATAAAACACAGTTTGATGAGGTATTCTAAAGAATGTTTCTACACAAAATACCATGAACTTGTAAAACCAACAACAACTTTAAAATTCCTTCCAACTCTCTATAACAAGAACTTTTGTATTTTTGAGATAATGCAGAATTTAACATATAAGGTATAAAGTTCATATTCCTCTGAAAGCCTTTCCATCACGTACCTATCAAAATATATTAATTTTAAAAGCGAAATGCTATCTCAGTTCTTCTTTATTGTATCTCTAACACTAGTAAAAATATCACAACACTTCACAATCTCTGATCACAGGTAATTGAGAGTTTAAAAATATATTTAATTTAAATGTAATTTAATATGTTCATAATTTCAATTTTTTTTTTTTTTTTTAATGCGGAACCGGAGTTTGAACTCAGGTCCTTTCATTTGCCAGGCAAGTGCTTACTCTACTGAGCCATCCCTCCAGCCCCACACAATTTCTACTTTACAATGTCCTCTTAATGTGCAATTCCACACATGAAATTTACATAGGAATGATTATAAAATGGGCTTTCTTGAAAGAATCCCCCCCAAAATTTTTTTGCATTCACTAAGGACATCTAAACTTGCATGTAAGCACTGGATATTTACATAATATTACATAACAAATGGTACAGGACACAGACAAATATGTGCTAAGATGTACATGCACATACATCATGCTTTGGATGTGGTTCAAATGTATACCCAAAGGTCCATGTTTTAGAACTGTGTTTATCAATGTGGTGGTGTTTTTTGCAGCACTAGAGATCAAATCCAAGGGCATTCTACTGCTGAGCTAAACCCCAGTCTGTTTTATGTTTTGAAATGAGGTCTCCCTAAGTTGGCCAGGGTAGCTCCCCAGTCTTGTTCCTATGGCAAGATAGATCCAGATGAATAAAATCCCCAATTTTTATTCAGATCTCATATAGATACCTGAACAAATAAAAGCTGAATATTTGACCAAACAAAAGTCAGAAAATCAATTTTCAAAAATTCACATTTAATGGCCACCTGGACAAATGTAAATACTTGATATTTAAAATAAATTATGGTTCATTTATTTAGGTATGATGTCAGTCTACCATTTAGTCCTCATCATTTAGCAGTCCACACTTCAGGTGGAAATAACATCTGATGAGAATCACTTCAAAATAACTGGGAGAGGGAGATGGGCCCATGGAGGCCCAGGGAGGCCCAGGACAAGAAAGATGGGCCACCAGCAGTGACAGGAGATGGTGGGCAACTGGGACACAGGAGGCCATTAAAACACTTCTCTTCAAGAATTTTTAATTTCTCATATGAAACAGCTTAAGGAAAAAAGTAAACTATTAAAATCAGAAGTAAAACTAAAGGAAAAGATGCCCAAGCTTAGCATTATCCATATTTGTACTATCCACAGGTACACTGAGATGACCTTTCACATCTGAACTTTCAAGCAATACTAGTCACACTATGAAATCTGGCAAACCTTAAAGTAGCTGTGCAGTAGACCTCAAAAATGTTCAAGTCCTCATCCCTAGAGCCTGTGAATGTCACCTAATGAGGCAAAAGGGTCTCTGCACATTATTCCATGAAAGAGTATGAGAAAATGAATGCTCTAGATGACTCAAGTGAGCCAAGTGTACCGACACCTGCTCTTGTGAAAGTAAGGTGGGGCAGGTTTGACCATGAAAGATGAGAAGATGACAACATGAAGACGACACAGAGATGGGAAGATGCTGGCCTGCTGGTGTTGAAAGGGATGAGGAGGAAATCTCAGGAATGCAGCTCTACTGACTGGAGAAGGGGGAAAACTGGCTCTCTCCCAGAGCATCTCAAGGGGTCCCAATCCTGCAAAATCTTTTCTTTTTTTTTGCAGAATCTTGATTTCAGCTTGTGAAAATGATTTCAGACTCCTGACTTCCAGAAGTAGATAAGAACAAAGCTGTGTTATTTTAAGCCACTAACCCTGTGGTAAGAAAACTAAGATAATCCTGATGGAGAGAAATGTGGTGGCAGCCCCCACAACTGCTTTAACCTATAATCTAGGAAACTATTCTACAGATACAATGGTAGAAGTAATACACAATGCAATTATTCATCTTGACACTGATTGTAAAGGCAGACTGGATCAAGTCAGGAGTGTAGGAACACAGGAAGCTGAATGAACATGGTACAACTAATGGAATAAAAAATAAATAGAAAATAAGAAGCTGGGTGTCATGACTCATGTGTGTATGCCTGTTATCCCAGCACTGAGGGAGGCTAAGACAGGAGGATTCTGAGCTCCCCAGAAGAAAGCCAGGGGGAGAAGTGAGGGATGCAGCTTAGTGGTGGAATGCCCTGGGTTTGATCTCCAATGTCTACTGACAAAAAGAAATTATAAGATATATTTTTAATTAAAATTTAAAAGGTGGTAAGTAGGACTTCAACTGAAAGCTGTCACTTGTTTAGGGACAGGCCTGGGTAGAAGAACAAGATGGAAATGAGATGCTTTTGACTAGTAATTTCAGTCTCCAAACTATGGAAATTCATTTTCCATTCAGGCAAGCAAAACAAAGCTAGATCTTTTTAGAGAAGAACTAAGAAAAAAATTTAGCAAAAGGTATAATAACCTACTACTACCCTTAATATACAGATACTCCTCAGGCCTAGGGGCACTAGAGACACAGAGGAAGCATCCCCCTAAGTGAGCCGGGGAGAACTCACTGCCCATGCAGGGGAGGAAAGGGAGCTGATAAACACGAGGGCTCAAGGTGACTCAGGGGCTGTCAGGAAGAATTAAAACTCACTGTGGGCCAGCCAGATAGCTCAGTGGACTAAAGCAGGAACAAGGACCAGGGTTTATCCCCAGCTTGCTGTGTTGACCCCACCCCCAGGGCACACTAAAACAGTGAATGAGACTGGGTGTGGCAGCACAGGCCTGTAATCCCAGTACTTAGGAGGCTGAAAACAGGAGGATCATGAGTCCCATCTATGTAGTGAGACCCTGTAGACCCTGTACTAAAATACATTTAAAAAAAAAAAATCACTGCAGTGGCATATACCTATAACCACAGCATTCTAAAGGGCTAAGGCAAAAAGATCTCAAGTTTTAGCCCAGGCTAGCCAAATCAGCAATTTAGTAGGACTATCTCAAACAAAAAAGGGCTGGGAGTTGCAGGTTTGAACAGGCCATGAATTCATTTCTTAATGCCACCAGTACCACCACCACCACCACCACAAAATAAAAGAATTTACCATAATGTCAGATGTCAGCCCTGGGCAACTGAGTAGAAGAAAGTGCCGTTCATCAACAGAAAACAAGACAAAGAGGAGGTTTGTGGACTCATTGTCTTTGAGGCTAAAAAGATGACACCCAGCTTATCTGGATGCCCACAACTGTCCTGCTTGGAAGGCCCACCTGTCCAGCTCAGCACCTCCCTGCCAACCACAAGAGTCCTGGCAGCAGGAAGTTAATTGAGGCAACTCAAAGGAGGTGCTCAGCATTTCCCAATCTCTGGCGGTGCAGTTGTTACATTCTACATGAGTCAAGTAATGAGCTTAATTAGAATATTATTTGAAAACTGAGTTTTCAAAGAATTCTCTTCCAAACTCACCTCTGTCCATAGGGCAGTTCCTCGTCCTAAAGACTCTTCTTGCTTCAGAGATGTGAGAAAAGCAGAGACATCGGAAAGTGACACTTTCTCCTAAGCAGGAAGTGTGAAAACATCACTCAGTTTAAAATTATCAACTGAAGGACCAGGGAGATAGCTCAGTTGAGTAAGTGCCTGCCTGGCAAGTCCTGAGTTCAATCCCCAGCACCATGAAATAAAATAAAATAATCAACTGAATAAAATAATACCCTTGGAAAAAAAACACATACATTAATAGTCAAATCCAATAAAATATTCACTCACTTTCAAAATGAGGGTATCAGTTATAATCATTCATTATATAATGTAAGATATTATTTTAAAACATATCTTCTTTTAAAATGAAGTGACTGTCTTAGAGAAAAGATAATTGTAATCGTCACAAAAAAGATAATCTTTTCTAAGAAGAAATTACTGCCAATCAAAAAGTTGTCTTTTTGAAATAACAAAGATGACCTCTTAAGTAAAGAAAATCACCAAAAGGGCTGCTGAGATAGCTCAGTGGACTAAGCACCTGCTTATGCAAGCACATAGATTGGGATTCAACCCTCTGCACCACTTGCTGCGCTGGCCCCACCCTGGGTGCGCTGAGCTGGCCACTGAATCTGGATGCCTATAATTCCAGCACTGGGGAGGAAGAAAATAGGAGGATCACTATGAGTAGGAGCTGCGTAGTGAAACACTATACCAAGTACATTAAAAAACAGAAAGAAAATTTTAAAAATCACTGAGGTCTCATGGCCTACAAGCTGCAAGTCTTAAATTTAAGTCAACAGCCTAGTTCCATTAGAAAACGGTTTTTCCTGTTTATTCATGAGGTGAGAGGATCAGGGGGACTCTAACTCTAGGAAAGGACCTACATTATAATAGTTCATTGGCATTTGTTATAAAGATTTGTGTCTAGATGTCCCCCCTAAGCCTCATGCAGCCACAAGGATTTCTCAGAGCTGGCTGAATCTAGAGTATGGGATTGATTCATAGTACGATGCTGGGGTTAGGGATGATGACTGCTGCATCAATCCACTGACTAGATTAGCACTACCCTAACTCCAACAGATTGGATACAGTACAAGGACAGAAAGAGGCTTGTTCCTGTGCTCTCCTTTTTTTGTTGTTGTTGTTGCTTTTGCTTCTTCCACTGCCATGAACTGCTGCTCCTCTGCCATGTGCCACCCTGCATTGGAGCTAGCTGATAATGGACCGAAATCTCCACAAACGATGAGCTACAAAAGTCTTTCCTCACCAGATGTGGTGGTGCACGCCTATAATAAAAACACTAGGGAGGATGAGGCAGGAGGATCGATGTGAGTTCAAGACCAGCCTGGGCTACAAAAGTGAGCTCAAGGCCAGCTTGAACTGCATAGCAAGACCCTGTCTCAAAAAGACAAAGAAAGAAAGAGAGAGAGAGAGAGAGAGAGAGAGAGAGAGAGAGAGAGAGAAAGAGAGAAAGAAAGAGAGAGAGAGAGAAAGAAAGGAAAGAAAGGAAGGAAGGAAGGAAGGAAGGAAGAAAAGAAAGAAAGAAAGAAAGAAAGAAAGAAAGAAAGAAAGAAAGAAAGAAAGAAAGAAAGAAAAAAGGAAAGAAAGAAAGACCTTTCCTTCTTTAACTTCGGGTGTCAGAGAATAAGTCATGGGTGAGTGACCTTGAGAATATATGTCTGTTCCCAATTCCTTTCTCCTTGGGTTTTCTTTTCTTTGCTTCCTGGCTGCTCACGAGGGGAGCAACTTTGCTCCAGCATTCCATCATGATGTTGTCTCACCTTAAGCCCACAGCAATGGAGCCAGCTAGCCACAGACTGAAGCCAAAATGAAGATTTTTTCTTTACACTGCTTCTGTCAGGCATTTTGTCCTTGCAACAGAAAGCTGATCAACACAGAGAAGATGACTGCTTTGGCCTCTAAAGAAAAATTTTGGAAGCTACACCAGAGACTGACCAAAACAACCTACACTAGTGGTGGCAAACTTATGGCACGTGTGGTGCAGTGGGCTGTATCAACAAAAGCACTAATGGCCTGCACCAAATATACTATTCTACACTTCAATCTGCTGACTTCTGCTCTAGGCAAGAGTGTCTGTTGGAGCCCTGGGTCTTGGAGGACAAGGGAAAAACATGGTGCAGACCAGGGACCCAGTTACCAGGCAAAAATCACCCTGGACAGGCTAGCTGCAAGCTGTGGCAATGCATGTAAAATGCTGCTACCAGGGAAAGTAGACTTGATACCCAGGGTGCTGCAGCTTCTCACTTACCCATAGTTCCATTCCCGACTCCAAGAGGAAGCAAGTGTACACGTAGCCATATCCTTTCTATATACCTGGCACACAGTGGTCGAAACTATCACTGAGAACCCTGTAAATCCTAAACCCTAGTTCCCTAATAATGTTGTCCTAAGGGCCACCCTGACCTGCAGGCCCATCTGATGGTAAATGCTAGGCCTGCTGTTTAGCTTTGCAACCTACAGGCTGGCAATCTTGTAAATGAGAGTATTAAAGATAAAACTCACCACATCTACCAAATGCATCGCTGTCTGAAGAAGAAAGCACTGCGCTGCCCCTCTCAGTAAAATCTGATGTGTGATCATAGTGCACTGGATGACATCCCTGACAACACAGGAACACATTTTCATAGGCCCAGAGCAATTCTAATAACTTATATTGTTGACTTATGGCATTTATAGCTTTAAGCAGGAAGTAACTTAACTCTGTTGAGTTTGAAAGCAATTATTTCCATCATGACCTCTGGCAGCATTTAATTTTAATATAAAATGATCTCTTTTAAAAATAAAACTATGGGGCCTGGCCGGATGGCTCAGTGGCCTAAAGCGCCTGCTTAGGAAAGCCTGGGTGGCTGAAGGGACCACAGTTCGATCCCAGGCACCACATGCTGTGCCAGCCCTGCCCTCAGGGCAGGCTGAGCCAGCCATAAAAATAAATAAACAAACAAAAGTTCTGAAATAAGAAAAAAAGTAAAAATAAAAATAAAAATATGGAGCCAGCCAGATAGCTCAGCAGACTAAAGCACCTGCTTAGGCAGATACAGGGACCAGGGTTTGATCCATGTGCCATGCCGGCCCTGCCCCCAGAGTGCTCTGAGACATCAATTGAGACTGGGCATGGTGGCGCACACCTGTAATCCCAGTGGTTGGGAGGCTGAAAACAGGAGAATCATTATAAGTCTGACCTACATATTCAGACCCTGTATACCCTGTACAAAATACATAAAAATAAAATAAAATAAAAATAAAACTATGAACAAAGATGCTTTTAGCACAAGAATTTTACATTTTTTGAAATACTTTGTAACATTACTATCATGTAAAATTTTATCATCATTTTTGTACTTATCAATATAATTTTTAGAAGTACTAGTCTTAAAGTGGTTAGAACCCATTAGCATCTGTCAGAGTACTTACTTAACTTAGTTACTCAAAGCAAAATAAACTGAACTAGGCCAAGGATATAACCAGGCAGCACAGCAACTGTCTAGTAAGCACATGGTCATAAATTTGAACTCCAGTACAAACAAAAAATAAATGGGCAAGAGTTTCATTTATCCTTTCTTAAATAAGATTCTATAACTAGAAGCATATACCACTGATGAAAGTAGAGAAAAAAAAAAAACTATGCTTATAAAAAATAATGGCAAATAACCATATGCGATCATACGAAGAGTTTATTACCTGAGAGCAAGGAGCCCTTCTAGACCCAGGGCCTTACATCTTGGGACATTTGCCAATGCCTTAGATAGGAACAAAATGGGAACAGCACACCAATGTCTATTCTTCATCCTCTGAAGAAACTTTAGTAGGAAATTATCTGAAAAAAAAGTTTTGAAATATTAACATTGTCAATAAGCACACATGGAGATACTCAACATCATGAGTTTTAGAGAAATACAAATCAAAACCTCCATGAAATACCACTTTATAAGTGCAGAAAGCTACAATCAAAAGGACAGGTGTGGGGAGCCTTTACAGAAACTTGACCAATAACACATCACTAATAGAAGTGCACAATGGTGCAATCACTACGGAAAACTGCATGGCAGCTGCCCCCAGAACTAAAGAGAATTACCAAATGACCTGGGCAATTTCACTTCTAATTATGTATCCAAGAGAACTGAGAATGTGTGTGCATATAAGAACATTTCATGCAAATTCACAGCACTATTCATACAATCAAAAGTGGAAAGAACACACTTGCCAACTGATGAATGAATACAATGTGGATATACACAATGGAAATACTAAGATATGCTATAAAATGGATGGACTTGGAAATACTGTGCTAAAAAGCTAGATAAATAAGAACACATATTGTGCAATTTCATATATGTATGTGAAGCATTTTGGTCACAGGAATCTATAAAAACAAAAGGTGGCTGGGGGCTGTTAGGAGACAGGGAGGTAGGAATAAGGAGTGACTTCAGGGGCAAGGGGCTCTTTAGGGGAGACGAAACTTCTGAAATCAGGTAGTGGTGATGGCTGCACAATTTTGTGAATATATTAAACCCAACTGAATCAGGCAGCTTAATAGGGCAGCTTTCATGGGATATGAATTAAATTTCAATAAAACTGTTGAAAAAAATGAATGTCATTTCTATTTTGTTCCTATCTAGTAAGGTAAGTATTTCATTGTATTGTGGAGATTCTGATAATCACTCAGCTAGAGTATTTTTTTTTTAAAGTTACAATTTATATTTCAGTGCTGTTAAGGAAAACTAGAAGTGCTGATGCAGGCATTTTTCATGGGCCATTTCTTGCCTACCCTAGACTCATTACCATGGCTGGCATGATGCCGAATTCTCAGACACAAAAGGCTGGGTGCCTCCTCTGGTCTCCTTTACTAGCCTTTGTTTTGTCAAGGAACCTGGGTCTTGCACTAGTGACATCTGACTACTTACTTGGCTCATGTAGAACAACTTTAAAAATCCTCAGAAGCTCCTAGGAAAGTATGACATGTATTTTGTACCTTCCAAGGAAACCAACAAAAACCCAGAAACACTTAAGATATACACCCAACAAACTGGTGAGTAACACTAATTTCACTCTCTTTTTATCAGGTTCCATAAATCCCCCCTGGGCCTAAGCTCTCATTCAGGCAACCTGGGCAGGTCCTGGGACACAGTGACTAACAGTCACACAACAGAGCTTACAATGATACGCAAAAAGTTTTAAAAAGTATTAAGTTAAAAGAGAAAGACTCCTACTGATACATACTCTTTATTTCCTCTGGAAGAAGAGAAATGTAAGTGACTAAAAACTTCTCTAATTTTAATCCCAATGAAGAACCACTTCCTATAAGCTGGCCTGTGGACCTGTAGATAAGAGAAAAATTAATATTTAAGATCTACATGCAGAAGAGTACACAAAAACTAATTTAAATAGATTATTGCCCTGAAGTCTTTTAGCAATCTTCCTTTACTAAATCTGCATTTTATTTTATTTTACTTTGTTTTATTTTGTCTTTTTGAGACAGGGTCTTACTATGCAATTCAGACTGGCCTTGAGCTCACTTCTGCAGCCCAGGCTGATCTCAAATTCACATCAATCCTCTTGCCTCAGCCTCCGAAATGCTGGTATTACAGGTATGAACCAGCACGCCCGGCAAAATATGCATTTTATTTTCCAGTAAAATTCTGAGAATCTTGCTAGGAACATGAACACAAGTCAGAACCTCCTCTCCCTTTTATAATATCTCCCTTCAGTCTTCAACACACATAATTCTTGCTAAATATAGTGGTACCTTGGTTCGTGAATTTTTTTTTTTTTTTTTTTTTTTTTTTTTTCTTTTGGTGGGACTGGAGAAATTGAACTTATGACCTTGAACTTGACAGGCAGGCACTTGTGCCATGGAGCTACCTCCCCAGCCTCTGGTTCATGAAATTTTTTCCATGATTCCATAAACTGAGCTTGATTAGACTCAAATCAGATTTTCCCATAAGGCCAACATTGAACCTAACACTGAATTTGATTTGGTTCTTTTTTTGTGTGTGTCTTTTTGAGACAAGGTCTCGCTACGCAGATCAGGCTGGCCTTGAGCTCACTTTTGTAGCCCAGGCTGGTCTCAACTCACACTGATCCTCCTGCCTCAGCCTCCCAAGTTGTGGGACTAGAGGCATGCGCCACCACACCTGGCTTGATTTGGTTTTTATCCAATTAGGTTAGCAACCAGAATTGTGAAAAAAATTAAGTTCATAAACCAAAGTATCATGTCTAAAAACTACATAAAATAGTAATTTTGAGTTATATTTTATTGTTTTCAACTTAAAATTCAATAACTTTACAACTTAGGCCTAAAGTAAAAGAAATAATATTCTTAGCCAAGACATGTATCAGGAGTAAATTACTTTTGAAAGAGCATTTAATTATTAACACCTGCTAAAGTCATGTTTTTCTCCATTGTGCTTTTACCAGGAACATTACCTGCTAACTGAACAGGAGTGTTCCAGGAAACTATCCCATAAAAAAACATGTATGTCAGCTCTTCAAATTGCCACAGACATTAAATATTTTACATGGGCTGGAGAGATAGCTCAGGGGCATGAGTGCCTGCCTGGCAAGTGTCAGGTCCTGAGTTCTATCCCAAGTTCCACAAAAAAAAAGATTACAGTAAGTTGGTGGTGGTGACTGTGACAGGGTCCTGTTTATTTATGTTTTTATTTTATTTTATTTTATTTATTTTTTGCAGAACTGGGGATGAACTCAGGACCTTGCACTTGTCAGGCAGGGACTTATGCCCCATCTCCCCGGCCCTGCATTTATTTTAACTTTTTAAAAATCTTTATTTGGCAAGAGGTCTTACTACATATAGCTCAGACCCATAGTGGTCCTCTTGACTCTGCTTTCCCAGCACCGGGATTATAGACATGCACCACCACACCCAGTTTTGGGGGCCAGCATGACATGCCCAGTGTGGCATGCAGTACTGGGATCAAACCTGGGTCTTTGCATTTGTCAGGCAGGTGCTTAGACCACCTAAGTTATCTCCCTGCCTAGGGTCCTGTTAGAAGCATTCCAAAGACAAGACTTAAGGCTATAAAGTTAATTAATCAATAGTAGAGGCTGGGTGTGGTTGGAAAGGCCTATAAATTTAGCACTCAGGTGACTGAGAATCACTGAGTTTGAGGTTAGCCTGGACTACATAGTGAATTCAAGGACACCCCGAACTACATGGTGAAACCCTGTCTGAAAAATAAACCAAAAACAAAGACAAAAGAACAACAGTATAGAAATGATATCATTTCAAAAGCAGAGGAAATTTTAAAATATAATGTAACACTATAGATAATTCCCAAAAAGATGAGGCTAAGGCACAGCAGTGACAAACACCTCTTGTTGCTACCTTTAGATAAAAGCAACAACTAAAGAGACATATTAGGATCCTGGCAACCACTGTCAGGTATGGAAAAGCTAGAATGAGCCCAGCATGATTGGACTGAAACTGGACAAACTTGTGTAAATCCATGGCTAGATCAATATAGATATATGAATGGATAAATGCGTGGATAGACAGATGGACAGGTACTTGAAACAGCTATAGATGGCTCAGTATGGTTGGCAGACAGACCTAAGAAACAGATGTATACCACCACCCCTACAAACAAAGGCAGCAATCTAAGCAAACACAGTAAAACATCAACATCTGGGGAATGTAGATAAAAGATAACAGGGAATTCCTAGGACTTTTCTGTTAGTATTCTTAAAGTCAAAAGAAAAAGGGTTTAAGTTCAAACCTTTGGTGAACCACAGTCACTATAATTTCCACAGGAATAAAAAGCAGACAAAGTAGGAACAAAATGGGCTATGTAAGATACGGTTTCCAAAGCCCAGGAATGGAGGCATGTTAGGAAGGAAAAGAAACAAAAAGAAATGAGGAACATACAATATAAATAATAGAAGACAAAAAGAATAGCAAATAGAGGTAATATTGTTATAGTTTATGCCTAGTTGTCCCCCCAAAGCCTCATGCAATCATGGGCAGGGACTTCTACAGTTTGAGACTTGAATGATGATCCACTGAGATTACTGTTTTACTACTGTTGGCATTATGGTCTGAGTAGTGCTGACACTATGGGTGTGTCCTGAGGCTGATAGGCTAAGGCAGAGAGCCTGAATGTAATATAGAAAAGAGACAGAGAGACAGACTAGAGCTGTTGCTCTTTGCTTCCCTGGTTGGTCCGTTGCCTCTGTCACCACTGTTGCTATTTCACCACCATAAACTGGATGCTCTCTGCCCTGTTCCACTCAGCCTTGAGCCAGCCGAATATGGACTGAAACCTCCACAAACTGTGAGCTAAATAAACCTTTCCTCCTTTGTTCATTGTAAGTGTTGGGTATTTGTCCCAGCAACAATAGAAAAGTAACTAAGACAACTATCTATTTTTCTAAAAAATTAACTTTATGTGAGGTAACTCAGATTATGTACCAAATATGCTGAACTCTCTAATCATGCTTGGTAACACCAAATCTATCAAACACAGTCTGCAATACTGTTAAACAACACAATATGTAAAATATACTGATAAAATTAACTGAAAGAACAGCAACAAAAAAAAAAAAATCAGGATGTCTGTTTACCTGCTATACAATGAGCTCTCTGAAAGTGCATCCATTAATGGTCCAATAATGAACTAAGAAAGAAAAAAAAAGACATAAGTGATAGGAAGTTGTAGCTGCACATCCACACAACGAGGCCTTAGGCTACAGCAACAAAGCTGACCCTTCCTGCTGCAGGTTCACTCAGCAAGGATCCTGTGTGCACCTTAACTCCATCCAAATAGTATAGAATTTTCCTACCCATCAAAAATCTAAGGCATACTAAGAAAAGAGTTCATGAGAACCAAGAACGAAGGAATGAACCCAAAGAAACACATGCTGCGAACTAGTAACAGTACCAGGGAAAACAATACTCAAGACAGGTACCTATGCCTAGAAGACATGGGGGAATTTATATTACAAACACATAACTAAGTACTGGTCAGAAACCATGAAGCACAAAAGAGTGTTACATTGAAAAATGATGCATGTCTAACACAGTAGCATGTGTTCAATTAGAACATGGTCTTTAGATGAGTTTTTTTCCCCAAAATATATAGGTTTGTCTGGAGAGGTGACAATGTTCTAGTGTGCTTACGTGGTACATCACATTAGACACAACAAATGTCTACTTCTTTTGACAAATGGACCAAGGAAAAGGAACAAGAAAGGGACTGTCCTGACCTCAGAAAATTCCAGCGGAAGTGGAACAGCTATTATCTCATATAGCTCCAAAAAATGGATGATGCCTTCTCTGGTCAGGACTTTATTCTCACTTTCAAACATTCTTTTATAAATACACAAATGCCAGGAGGGGTGAAAGAGCCAATAGCCTGTGGGAATAAAGATGTAATGTTGACATCTGATTTATAACTCTCCACAGAGACTACACCAACACATCAACTTCAATAGAAAGTTATAAAAGACAGTTTGTTTCTAATCATATTCCAAAGTATTCACCCAACAAGCAAATAAGTTTGGTATCAAGTACTCTATGTTTAGACAGTTTCATTGAGGACTGCAAAAGAATAAAGTGCTATAGTCCACAGAAATTACATATTGCCCCCTGCATGTACGTAGAAACTTCAGCTCTGCAGTAGCTTCTATCAATTCTCTCATCCCACTTCAGTCCACTTTGCATACAGAAATCTGAAACTACCATGCCTCTACATTAACACCCAAAATGACTCCTTATCCCGCTCAAAATAAAGTCTACAGGAGGCGTGGACTGACCCTGGCTCCTGCTCCCATGCTATATCCTCCTTCACTCACTTCCTACAGCTCCTCAACCTATTCCCATCCAGGACTTAGGCTGCCTCCTTGATCTGAACCCAGATGCCACCCAAGACAGCTCCCTCCTCACTACCCACAGTGTCCACTGCACCCTAGCCCATTATCTGTTCCCTTCAGATACAGCTACACAACTCATAAACAAAACAATGTTTTCCATGGAAAACATACAAATAACAAGTGTAAAATGTACTGCAACTGTCTTACCACTTTATCCCCAATGCTTAGCATACACTGGATTCTAAGTAAATATCTATTAAGTGAATATATAATTGAATGAGCAAATAAAACAAGTGTATGCCCCTTAGAGATATTTTTCTGACTCTTGAAATATTCTTTAATACTTTTAGGGAAAAAAAATCACCATTTTTAACTCATAACAGTTTATAAATAAATTGGTCCATTATTTGTAATTTACATCAATATGCCCATTCAATTCTTTGGCAATGGTGATTTTTAAAAAATTGTCTCTACCTGATTTGCCAAGTGCTGCGGCCAAATGTGATAAGAGAGCATTTTAATGGCAAGTACATTAAGTGAAGCCATAATAATATTCAATTAAATGGTAGCCCCAGGTGGAACCATACATGCTATGGTCTGTGAAAAACCCCAGTGCATCAGAAAACAGCTTTCAGCAGTCAGCTGAATAAAGCTCAATTCCTAAGGGTCAAGCCATTAAAGCTGTAATTATGCAGAGCAGGCAGTAAAGCCCATTTACCTAGGCTAATCCTCATGTCAACACAGTAATTTATCATTCCTATGAGTACAAAACACAGTTGGCCTACATTTGACTGAACTAAACTTAATTTCACAACACAGTTTTAAAAAACTTCAGCTTCATTGCATTTTTCCTAGGAAGTGCTCAAAACATAGTAGTGATCAGTACCTTTAAAGACATCTTTACCTTGGAGGCTGGGGCAGGAGGACTGCAAGTTTGAGCTCAGCCTGAATTAAGACCTTGTCTCAAAAAATGAAAAAAGGACTGGGGATATAGCACAGTGTGAACACCTTGGTTTTAATCCCCAATTTACTCAATCAGTCAGTAATATAATTAATATTTTACCATCAAACTTCCTCTTCCCAAAAAGCAGAGATACGTAACAGTATCAGAACCCCTCTCTCCCAACCCCATGTATACATGCATACACATACATTTATATATACACAAAAATAACAAAAAAGTAACAATAAAAAGTAGTTAAAGTATGTATTCATTTTACAGAACTACTTTTAAAATACAGAATATACCCTTATGAAAGGTATTACAAAAGGGCCTTTATCTTTCAAGGATACAGACTACTATATTTATAGATGAAATAACATGATGTCTAGTGGCTGAGGATGAGCAGGAAAGGTGACATACAACGAGCAGAGACAAGGCTGGCCATGGTGGACTGCTGCTGTCTGGGTGATGGGTTTATCACTTTGTACCTATGGTTCATCTTCAGTAATTCTTGAGATTTTACGTAATCAAAATTGTTTTAAAGCTGGGTGTGGTGGCGCACGCCTGTAATCCCAGCACTTGGGAGGCTGAGGCAAGAGGATCAGTGCGAGTTCGAGACCAGCCTGGGCTACAAAAGTGAGCTCATGGCCAGCCTGAACTGCATAGTGAGACCCTGTCTCAAAAACACACACACACACACACACAAAAAAAAATTGTTTTAAGTAATTGACATCTCTAAGTTACAGAAAACTTGGCCATTTCAAGTTATGTCTCTGAACACTATATAAGCACATGGATGAAGGATATGATACAGACACCCTGCTAAGAGCAAGGCAACTGGGGACAGTGTCCCAGAAGAGACATGTTTAAGATGCTAGCAGTGAACATCACTGGGTAGCAGCACTACCAGGTGATTATACTTTCTTCCTTATACTTTATACTCATACTTCCTTATACTTCATGTTCCCAAACACTCTACAATAAACAAAATGTTATAAAAGCAAGGGGGAAACTATATACATACTATTTTCAAAAAAGTAAAAAGAAAGTAATTATTACCATTTTCCTCTGACACTGCATATTCAAACAGATTGTTTAGCTTTGGTAAGACTGGCTTTATAACATGTATCTAAAAATAAGAGCAAAAAATCAAATGAAATGAAAATGCACCTTTAAAAATGTAAGGGACTGTTCATCTATTTATATAACAGCAGCCTTTTTGCTTTTACACCCATGTGAAAAATAAGCATAAGGAAGCTGATTCTTCCAGGTTTGACTCATGGCGTGATCCAAGCATGGAGAACTAAGGACACCAAAGCTAACGAATGCAACTATGAGCACAACAAGGGGCACATCTACATGGTGAGATAATGCAGTCCAACTCATTTTATGTAATACTCAACTGACCTGGGGGATGGGCAGGGCTGACAAAACTGCTATTTTTAAAAAGGAAAAAAACACAGAAGCATTTTCCTTAGTCACTTAAGTTGCTCAACGTCGCACATGTACAAGCAGAGAAGATCCAGAGCTCGACATTCTTCCTGCCACTTAGACCAGGATGAAGGCTCTTTTGCTAGAGTTAACTTGGATATCCTCCAAAAATATATGGAACTATGTGTCCCTAGACTAAATAATACAGGTCTTACGGACCTACTCGCCACAGAAGCTCTACAAGTTTATTTCAATTTAGAAATCTTTTTATTTTTTAATTCTGCACTACCATGTATTTGGCACATGAATAATTCCCCTACACCAACCCACCTTGTTTGCTATAGATGAAGGCTGGCACCTCACACAGGTCCATAGCTGGCTGAGACCTCAGTGGCCCATAGCCTGCAGATGGGCAGACGGGGACCTACCTCGGAATAATGCAAAGGCACTAGACTGGAACTGGCGCATAAGTCAAGAGCTCAAGCCCACCCAGGAACTACCAAGTCAAAAAGCATGGGATGGGCCTAGCAGTGTAGACTTTATAATGAGATGTCTATGTAATTAAAGCCTGAGAATACCAAGGGAAGATCGAAAAAGACTGAATTTTTTGAGTTGACTGAAAGAATTAATTTCATGAAACAATTTGGATTCTATTTATAGTATTTGTGCCAGAAACAGGATTATGCTGTGGCTAAGTTGGCCTTTTTGCATTGCTTTTAATGAATGGCTGAAAAAGAGAAACATTCTACCCATTGCAAGGTCTGGTGAAATCTGATACAACTTACCTGATTCCCTTCAAGTGTTTCCATAATTAAAATATAATTTTCCCAAAATTTTAGAAGCACATCTTTTTTCTTCTCAGACCACCAAAACAGACTTGGGCCTATTATGATATAAAAGAAAATTAGCTCTTTTTGCAAATCTCATAATTTTCTTCATATTTTTAGCAGGATGATGCCACTACTACCAAGCTTCCATTTTTTAGTAATAATGTAGGATGGCCTGTGTGACAGTCCAGACTGGAATATCACACAGAATGGTTTTTTCTTTTAAATTAAGATTACTACTGTGAACTTCCAGATAAAAGAGATAGATTCCATACATAAGCTATACTTTCCATAAAACACTAGCAGTAGAGGATTTTTGAAAAGCAAAATTTCAGGAAATGGAAAAAATGTAGGACAGAATATCAATAAAATTTTAAATTCAAAAATCAAACTAAAAACAAGGTGACTCAAAAAATTAACATAAGGAAAGAGATAATTCAATTGCGCTTGAAGATTTCCCAACCCTACAAACATGGTAGCAAAAGTTCCTTCTGTAGGTGGCTATACTAGAGGATTGGCTCAGAATCATTTAATAGCGGATGTTATTTATTTATTTATTTTGTCTTTTTGAGACAGGGTCTTGCTATGCACTTCAGGCTGGCCTTGAGCTCACTTCTGTAGCCCAGGCTGGTCTCAAACTCACACCAATCCTCCTGCCTCAGCCTCCCAAGTGCTGGGATTACAGATGTGGGCCACCACACCCAGCCATTAGCAGATGTTATTTAAACGGTGACATTCTAAGAAAAATAGGAACTAAAAGTTGACAGCAAAAGTAAGAAATGTATAGGGTTTGGAATAAAAGATACCACCCAGGGAGTACAGAAAAATCCTTAGAAAAGAGTTGTTATGTATTTTGGGGTATCAGTCCAAGAGATTTGCTACCCCCAAAAAAGAACAGAAATTGGAACAGAAATCAAGAAAACATCAGTAAAATAACTCAAGAAAACTTCCCAGAACCAAAGAACATAATCCTTGGCCTAAATAGGCCCAACAGGTAAATGCTGAGTGTGAGGAGCAAAACAGACCTGTAAAAATCTGTGAAATTTCAGAAGCTGAGGATACAGATCTCAGTGTCCAAGAAAAAGGCAAGGGCTGAAGAACAAAACAAAGAATCCAGAACCAATTCACACTTCTGACCAGCAAAGACAACAGAAGAAATAAAGGTCATGTAAAGAAACAGGATCCAGAATCAATTGGCACTTTTTTTTTTTTTTAATTTTTTTTCTTGTTTCAGAATTTTTGTTTGTTTATTTATTTTTATGGCCAGCTCAGCCTGCCCTGAGGGCAGGGCTGGCACAGCATGTGGTCCCGCGAGGCAGCCCCAGCTTTCCTAGGCAGGCGCTTTAGACCACTGAGCCATCCTGCCGGGCCCAATTGGCACTTCTTAATAGCGGCAATATCTTCCAAGTTGATAGGTTGAGTCCTTTAAAACTTCAAAAGATGTTATTTTTTAAAAATCCTTATTTACTTATTTATTTGGTACAGGGTCTTGCTACTCAACTCAAGACTTAGAAATGATCCTCCTGTCTCAGTCACCCCAGCCCTATGATTACAGGTGTGTACCACCATGCCCAATTGCTGTGACTGGCACAGCATGCAGTGTCAGGGATTGAACCCAGGCCCTTGCTCTTGCCAGGCAGACACTTAGACAGCTGAGCTATCTCCCTAGCCCAAGCCCTTTAAAATTTTTGATGGAAACATCTTGAACTGGAAATGAAATCATCAGCCAAATGCAAAACGAAGATGTTTAGACAAGTACTGTCATTGCTTTATTACTGTCTCAGAGAGAGGGAAGGCTGGATAATGTACTATATCCTGGCCTCTGAGGAAACCTGATTGACTGGGCTTCCAGAGGCCAAATTGTCTCTCCAAGAACACAAAGGACTTGCAAACTATCTCCCCTTCAGCTGCACACAGAGGAAGAAGCAGCAACCAAAATAAGAGTTTTAGAAAAATGGCATTTAAATGAGTTTTTACAAGGCTCAGGGTAAGCTACCTTGACAGCTTAGCAGCCCTGGGAATGTCAAAGAATCCACACCTGATCTGCCATCATCCTCTGGAGAAGGAGACTGAGAGGTATAGGCCTACCTTAGTTTAGGCACAGCAGCACCCACCGTCACACGGAAGCCTGGCCAGTCAGCACCTGCCAACACCTCCAGTGTGGACTCTTTTTTTGGGCGATGACAAGAGGCCTAATCACCAGTCACCAAGGAGAAGCAGGAAGCCTCTCATCTCTACTCCCTTGCCCTGACCTGATGCCAGGTGATGCTGACCACCTTCAGAAGGGACAGAAAACTTGCCCACCTACCCTGTACTGAGTCTATTAATCGAAAGCAGCTGCTGCCCTGAAGAGAAGGAAACCTGATTCTGCCAGTATCCTGCACCTAGGCAAAGTCAATCTGGACTATAAAGGGAAGCTAGGACGACACTGGTGCCCAAGACCTCTGAAGTCACACAGCAAGTAGCCTGCACAGGACAGCTAGGTCACCCTAAGCCCTTCGCAGGTGGGAAACAGAAGCTGTGTGCCACTGAGACAGAGCAGAAACTGCACCTTCGAAGTCAAGCACACAGGGACTAAGGTGAAGCTGGAATAGAAAAAATGAAAACCCCTCTCCTGAACTCAAATCTACACCAACAATCAGCAGTCAGACCTTAAAAGGTGTCCCAGCTGTGGTCCAGGCATCCGGTTTGAGGAAAGCCTTAGGGCTCCAAACTCCCTGCTAATTACCCTAGGGCATGAAGAATCAGAAGACTAGCAGGCACCGAAGGCAAGAACAGCAACAGCAAATTCCAAATCTAGCTCAACACAATCCAGATCCACTCAACACAACAGACAGACAGCTTAACATGCAGAAATAATTACTGAAGTCTCAGAAGAGACTGAAACTGTGATTACATGGCCAAAAGGCAAAACAGAAAGCAAAGCCAAACCCACCTATCAGTCATGTAAGCAACAACAATGTTAAATGGAAAAGGTAAACAGCATAAACCCAGGACTGGATAAGGCTTATCCCAAGAGGTTAATTATTTCTTAAAAAGTTCAACCAAAATGCTGGAAATAAAATCACGTCAGACACAAAGGATCTATTTGATGGAATTATTAAACATATAGCCTTCCAAAGTTTTCTGCCCCAACTTCAAGATTAATATGGGATCTCTCTCTCTCTCTCTCTCTCTCTCTCTCTCTCTCTCTCTCACACACACACACACACACACACACACACACACACACACACATTTTTTTTCACACACACATTTTGACCTCAGGAAACTACTGGAGGGAGAATGCACTACACAGGTGAATAAAGATCTGAACTACAGAAAGGACAGGAGTTCCAAGACAGTACCCGGGAAGGGAATCTGGTGACAACAGATTCAGGCACATCCAGAGTAAGTAAAAGAGCTCTAGGTAAGACTTCTTTAGGAAAACTTACATATATCTGATAGTCTGATCTTGTAAAGGAAAGATTTAGACAATTGGTTAAAAATCTAAGACTTAACTAGAGATCACCACAGACAGGATCAAATAAACTGTTAAACAATGACCATCATTTTCTATACACATCGCATGTGAATAGCCTTCAAAAGTCCTAAGAGTTAAAATGAACATATATGTAGCCAAAAGATTAACTATGGCAATGGATTTATAACCAAGATATCTCCAAGATATTGAAATACACACCAATACTCGGTTGAAAGTAATAGAAGTTTTCTCTTAGCTTCATGTTTCACTAGTATTAGTAAATTCTGCTCATGAGAATTATCAAGGGGAAAAAAAATTCCCAAGAGAAATTTCAAAAGAATGATGCTTAACTGTAAAGTGCTCCAATGCATTTACCCGAATACAAGTGTGTCAGTTTTGTTTTAACTTGGTAGATGTCCACTTCCCTCCCCAACAAACAGCTTAACCATGAAACTGAATTAATTTGGGTCTGCAAAATCCTACATGGATTCGGTCACCTCCCTCTACTATGGCATCTAGTTCTGGGACTGACTGTTCCAACTGCCAAGACTTTCAGTCACCGCACAGGACACCCTCAAGAAGGGGTTCCCAAGGCTGTTGGGTTTTAGAGGTGCCATCTGGAATGGTCAAATTCGGCCAGGCTATCCTTGCAGAACTAACGAGGAGCAAGTTTTCAGAAGTCAATAGGGTCAGGCAAGGCTCAAGGTAAGTACCAGTTCCTTCCTGGGGGCCGCTGGTGCAGCCGTCGCCCCGTTCCGCGGATACCTCCACCGCCCTCTGCAGCAGGTAGCGCGCACGCTTGCGCGTCAGGGCGTCTTCGGCACAGCCCAGCCCCGCCTGCACAGTCCTCCAGAAGCGTCCGCAGTGTCGTGCGTCGGGGCCGGCGTCGCACGCGCCGGGCTCTGGCAGTAGTTTCTCGGCCAGCGCAATGAGAAGCTGCAACTCGGGCCCGATGCGGCCCGGCCCAGAAGGCGCCCCTGAAGATGCCAGCGCGCCCCAAATGGCCTTCAGCGCCGCGCCGCCGCTCTGGCCCAGCGCGGTCAACAGTGCCGCCGCGCCCTCAGCGCTCCCTGGCCTGTCGGCGTCCAACGCCAAGGCCATAGCGGCCTGGACCACGCGTTCAAGCAGCGCGCCGTCCTCGTGGGGTCTTAGGCAGGGCGCAATGGCCGCCAGAATCTCCAGGGCCGCCTCGGCGCCTGGCGTGCGCCCGGCCCGCAGCTCCCGCAGTGCGTCCTCGGCCAGCGCGGTGGCCAGTGGCGGGGAGCCTGCGAGCCGGGAGCACGAGCGCAGGGCCGCAGCCGCCGCCCGCAGCACGCGCCGCCGGGGCCGCAGGGTACCAATGTCGGGACCTTCCGGTTGGCCGCGCAGCAGGGGCACCAGGTACTCGGCGGCCAGTTCGCGCGCCGCCTCCGGGAGCGCGCCCGCGCCCGCGTCCGTGTCCTCGAGCCTCTGCAGGAGGAAGCGCAGCGTCTCCACGCGCTCCGCAGATGCCTCCCCTCGGCACACACTCCCAAATAGGACCCTCGGGTCCTGGTTCTGCGCAAGCAGCGCCTCAGCTAGCACCCACTCCATCCGCCCCCAGAGTACGGAGAAAGGCGTCAGCGTGCGCGGGCACCGGCCGAGCCGCAGAGGGCGTGCGCGTGCGTGCACCCGTTAAGCCCGGCGCGTGCGCAGGGAGGGGCCTCCCGCTGGGCCCCTTCCTCTTACAAGGCCTAGACTGCGTAACTACGTGGCCCTTAGTGTATTTTAGGAGAAAAGAGGCTGTTAAAAATGAAGATAGTGTCTGAGGAACTCTGTAGATACCTGATTTGAGATTGGCCTACATATGCCCTAAAACAGTCACATGTATCTGTGAGTGTAAATTGGACCCTGGCAGAGTAGGTGTAGATGAGTCACCCGGGACTTTTTTTTTTTTTTTTTTTTTTTTTTTTCAAAAGACTGCATGCTAGATGCCACACATGAAGACCCTGACATGGCTGAATGTAAAGTGGATTATGGACATCAGCATTAAAATAACGAAGACACAAGGATGATTCAGGCCAAGTTGAGCAATGCTATGGTTATGTGCTAGGATATAGCCCAAAGCAAAATGCCCACGCTGCCCATCACAGGCCATTCCCCTTGCTCCCAATTCCCCATGTGCAAACTCAAAACTAGTTCACTTGTGGGTGTTTGTGTTTCTGACAGCATCTAAAGCTAAGTAGAAACCTCGCCTGAGTTCCGTGCTACTGCTTTGTTTGGTTCATGGCTCAGTCCTACGTTCACCAAATCAGTGAGATGGGTGTTCTTTGCTTTCTAGAAGTAAAGATTTGTCCTTTAGTCAATTGAGCAAACCCAGTCCCACCTTCAGAGAATTTGACACGCAATAAACATAATGAGTAAAGTGAAAATAGTTATTTAAATTTAAAGTTATCTAACAGTACTTAGTTAAGACATCTTCCATACTTTTCTACTAACAAGCACTCACAAATGGTTATATTATAAATCTATTATGAAGAATGTTAGCAAGTATCAGTTGCCTTCAACTTATGCCAATAAATATCAGTTCCTTTGACAGATACAAACATTAAACACATGGGAAAAGATTTGAGCAAGCACTTAACAAAGATATAAAAATGTAAACATTTCCAAAGATGTTCAAGATTAATCACCAGAGAAATGCAAAATAAACCCCCAATGTGATGCCACTTTAAATTCCTGAGAAAAGGGGCTGAGGAGATAGCTCTGTGGCACAAGTGCGTGCCTGGCAAGTTCAAGGTCATGAGCTCAAACATCAGTCCCACAAAAAATAAAAAACAAATTCCTGAGAACAGCTAAAATTTTTGAAAACCTGAGAATACCAAATGGCAAAGGTCAGGAATGTGAAAACTACAGTTCTCATACATTACCTGTGGGCATGCAATGGTACAATTGTTACTTACCAAATTAAAAGGACCTAATGATTTGGAAAGGTGTGACCCTAACTATTTGCTTGAAGCAAATGAAAACATGCTAGCAAGTCTTGTAGAAGACAGTGGTTGGCAACATTAGCCATTATAGCCAAAAGCTTGTAACTAACAATGTGAATAAAAGGACAAATACATTTATATAATAATGCTATCAACAGTAGAACAAACTGAATTCCTAATCCATGCAACAACATAGGTATATTTCAGAAACATTCTGAACAAAAGAAGCCAGACAAATCTTATATCCTCTTAATTCCATTTATATGAAACTTGAGAACAGGCCAACATAATTTGTGAGGTAGAATGAACAGTAATCCCTGTAGGAGTGAAAGTAGACTAGAACCAGGCTAGAGGGAAACTTTTGTGGCCCTGAGAATATTTTATCTTGAGCAGGGCATTGATAATAGTTTTTGTATGTGTCACAACTCCTTGAATTGAACCCTGAAGGTTTATACATGCCATTCTGTTTAAGTTGTACCCAAAACTTAGAAAATGACATTAAAAAGTCAATACATACACCCGTGTATTTGTTCCCTGATGTCCATAGAATAAAGACCCATGTAGAGCATGACATGGGAGTTTTACTGGGAGCTGGTGAAGGCCAGACTCACAATCTGATTCTCCTTTGTCCTGGTTTGTGATTCTCCCCCCACTCACACACACCATGCTTGTACTTTGTCTTCTTCTTCAAGAATAGTTCCCAGGTCCACTGCCTTTCTGACTCGCCAATATGGGCAGTGGTCCTTGTCCAACTTTCCTCTGTTGAGCACTTCCTTTGTCTTGAACTCTTTTCTTCCTCTGACCTCCCTAGCTGTTCCATCTCCACCTGTGATAGAATCCTCCTTTTCTTCATGATCCATTCGTGATGTTTCCAAAGTTGTATCTTTAGATCTCTGCTCTTCATACTATAAATTTCCTCTAAATAACTTTGGTAGAACTATAGTTTTGACTTATCAGCATTGATATGAAAACATCTGTATCTCCACCCCTAGCCATGTTGGTCTCCTGAGACCATCTGTAGGTGTTAGCTTCTGTTTAAGTCCATCAGTACAACTACCTGCTGGACAGCTCTACAAATCTAAACTAGTTGTCCTCACTCCCTCCATTCTTTGTGCCATCATTACTACTCTCCACTAATTCTCCCCAGGAATTCCCTGTTTGGGGAAAGGGCTGTCGTTTCCAAGTTGCCCAAATAAAATACCTGAGACAACAGACTTCCCACAGTTACTTTCTCATTTATCTCTGTAACTTTCTAAATCTCTTCCTGGTCCTCTTTCTGTCCTCCATTAGTATGTTAGTTTTAACTCTTCACCATTTCTTACAGTAATCGCCTAACTTACACTCCACTGAAGTGCTCTAGTATGTACTCCATATTGCTACCAGGATGATGTTTCTAAAATTAAACCAGAAAACAAGAGGACTTTTGAAAAGACAGAAAAGTGAGTGCATGTAAATTTTTTGAACATTTTAAAAATAAGTATAGGGAGCAAACTGGTCAAGTAATGGCTGTGACTTGTCCCGAAAGCTAACACTGACAACAGTTCTACAAAGTACTGCATATGGTTCTAAAGTTAATTTTGAGATTTGACCTTGGAAAATACAAATAATGAAAGTTTTGCTAGACAGGTCTTGCTTTAACTTGCCCTTGATCACCCAGCAGAAAAGCTTAATTATGAGGCATAAAACGCGGAGCTAGATTAGTATGGTGAGCTGTAAGAGGCTTAAGTCAACAGCCTTCAACATTGCCAGTTTTACCGGTAACCCACTGCAATTATGAAACACTGGATGATGTATACAGCTACTTCCTCCTAGTTCAAAGAGAAGAAAAATTCTTCTTCTTTTTTTTTTCTGAACCAATATCGATTAGAAAATTTATCATGTCTACACCCTGTGCTCTGTATAGCTTTTATGAGGACAACAATATGCAGTGTGTTAATTATTGCGAGTGTGCTACTAACATGTTTTGAAAGTCAAAAGAGAGAGAGAGAGAGAGAAGATTGAGGCTGATTCTTTGTCCTGTAAACAGATGTCCACACTATGAGAGACTATATTTTCATAGCCGAAGACCTTTTCTAGGGCAGTTTGTTGTCTAACATTTATGACCTAGACTCAGTTCTCATTTCCTTGTTTTGTCCATCTTTTATTTTGCTATAACCAATGGAGACAAGAGGTTGAGCTAAATAAAATTTAATATGCCCACCCCCACCAAAAAAAAGTATAGGATTTTTGTCTGGAGGGTGAACCTGGAAAAGTAGGCAGGCGTCTCCACAAGGCACCTTGGAAGAAATTAAACAGCATGATAAGTCAATGGTTTAGTTGCAGAAAGATCACTATGCCCAGTTGGCTACTTTAGGCTCTCTGTTCCCCAGTGTCTAGCACACAGTAGTCATTTCAAGGAAGGAATAAGTATTTTTTTGACAGTTTATGCACTCCTTAATAATTGGGATTGTGATTTGACTGATTTTGTATCCTAAACACCAAACATAGCGCCAGAAGTATAATAGCACTCAATAAGTACTTGAAACTATATGAGTAAAAGTTCAATATTTTATAGTGATAGTGTCCCATGTTGGTGAGCTGGACAACTTCCAGGGACATAATTACCCATGATATATGAGCATCTGTGAGCCAAAATTCTCAGTGCCCAGTTACACAGAAAACAATAGTCCCCTGTGATAAATGGGGGAGCCACAGTGTGAGAACAGCTAGGCCCCTTCCTCGCCCTCTCAGAGGGAAAGGTTTGCACAGGAAGTGACAGGGAAAAGCATTTGGAATACTTTGCTTTTCCTGTTCCCCACCACTTTCTCACATCATCTGTGAGTGAATGGTAGCTGTGAGGAACTGTTACTAGAAGACCACCAAAATAACTCAGCAGACTAAGTGCCTGCTTTGGGACGCACAGGGACCAGGATTCAGTCCCTGGCCCTGAATGTTGTGCCAGCCCCACCCCTCAGGCACACTTGGTCAAGGGCTGAGTCCAGGTGTGGTGCTGCACATCTATAATCCCAGCACCAGGGAGGCTAAAAACAGGAGGATCACTATGAGTCCAAGCTGCATAGTGAGACTCTGTACCAAATACATAAAATAATAAAACAAAAAAAGCGAAAAAACAGATGCTAGGATATGAGCCACAGCTTCACCTCCCTTCACTACTGTAGCTACACTGCTGTAGCCCAGGTGTCACTTGTACCTAAAGCTGGCCACACTAGCTGTTTTCTCTTATTTTCAATAAATAGGTATAGTTTATTATTTTTGGAGACTGAGAATAGAGTCTAGGACCTCAAAAATGTAAGGCCAGTGCTCTACCACTGAGCTGCAGCCCAGGCCTAAGTGTGAAGCTTGGAGAAACGCTGCCATGCTTTCCCCATCTTTGAGGGTATGTCCAGGAGTGGCCTCTGGGGAGTCCTCATCGTAAGCTCCTTTCTCCACTTCTGACCAATACCATATGTATGGGCCCAGCAACACTATGAAGGCATGGGGCTTGGTTGTCTGCACCATACATTGTGAGAAGTCTCTCACTAGCTTTCTAGGGATGAACAGTGCGGATTCCCTTCTAGCCTAAAATGGTGCACTTGTGCCTGGGCTTGCTCAGTGGCACCTCCAAATTTTATCCTGACTCCTTATTCTCCCAGCTTAGAAGAGGTACCACTTTCTGCTTAAGCAGGGTAATGCCTAGAGGATGGAGAGTAGCTAGGAGAAGAAGTGTACGTGGGGAACAGGGACCAACTGAAAGGATCCTCCCTTCACGGTGACTGCAGGCACCAGAGCTCACACACAGCAAGGTGTGCAGCAGGCAATGAACTTGGTATTTCCTAATGTCACCAAGGGGGAAGCAACCCAGAGCACCGTGACACCATGAGTGCTGCAGGACTAAATAACGGAGGGTGAAATATTGATGTGAGAGAGGCAGCAGGGCTCAAAGTCCAGGGAAAGATCCTTCTTAGATGTCTTTGTCTGGCCTGCATTTGTAGTCCAGCCTGCGGGGCTGCTGCATGATTGAACGCGGCACTCATTTCTTTGAACAGAAGATGGTGCTGTTGTCAATGCCATGGGCTTTTCTATCCTCATTCATGCTCCTAGTTGCAAAATGGAAAATAAGATTTAAAAGAGAGAGAGAGAGAGAGAGAGAGAGAGAGAGAGAGAGAGAGAGAGAGAGAGCAATTATAGAACAAGACTGTAGCTGGAGGCTCCAGCTGTTCCCCTCTAGGGTCCAAGGGGGAAATCACTTGATAGGCTGTCTGAGGTTTGTGCCTTGTGAGGTTTCCCTAGAAAGCCTCAGAGAAGCCCTGGGGGAAAATCTGCATGTTTCAATGACAGGTTTATTGTGAGGGTGACATTGAGAAAACTTAAATTCTCACTCAGTAATCAAAAAAGTATTATGAGCTAGTAGGGACCTGTAGCAGACACCATTCATTACTAAGGCCACAACCATCCTTTCTCCCTGACAGGCAAACCATGGGTTTGCACAGGAAGGTGACATGTTGACCCTGGAGCAATGACTCAGGCCTAAGTGGCCAACAGGATGATTTTGTTCCCCCTTTATTGCCTAACTATCCTTACCACTGGGGGAATGGGTATAGCTATATCCCAGTCCTGGATTGTGAGATGTCAGCAGAATTCTGCCAGAGATGTATCTGGAAGAACATTCACTTTCTGAGGGAAAAAGAAAGACCATTTCTTCCACAGCCCCGCTGTCTCCCTCTTATCCTTCTTGTGCACTTGGTACCTGTGGCCATCATTTTGAAGTCCTGAAGGAACAAGTTTGCGAAGACAAACTCTGTGTAGGGGTAGCAAGGAAACTACCCAGGGAGAACTGAGGGCCTCAGAGCTGCGCCACCAACGCTAGCAAAGATCTGTTCATGAACTCAGGGAATGGGAAGAAATTGAGCCCCTATTTGTGGCTTATTTTTGTCTCTGAGTTTTGTGTACTTGCAGCCACACATTTCCATATGACAAAGAATTCCTGTCCCATTGCACATCATATACTGTAATTAGCCGATTAATTTTGAAGCTCTCTATCTTCCTAGAGTGAGGAACCTCATCCTGACCACGCGCCACCATCGTTTCTGCTTTAACCTTGCTTTTACTGCTCCTCACTGTCTTCCTGGCTGCTTCTCTAAAAAGGAGGAGGAACAGACTTGATTGTCTGCACTCATTTCTCTCTTAACTCACATTCAACTGGCTAAGGAGAGTAAAGCTTATTAGGGTCTGCTATTAGCTTCTGGGAAATCTGAACATTCACTCTGACTTTCTAGGAAATAAGAGCTTTGCTTTTGTGGCACAACCTAGTGGTTCTCAACTTAGTGGTGCAGCATCCCTGGGAACCTTCCATGTTTGGGAGCTGCATGTTCATCCAAAACCTGAGCCTCACGGAGATCAGTTACACCAGAAACTCTGGGTGGTTTGTGCCAATGACTGAATTGTTTAGAAGTCCCATAGGTGAGTTAAGGTCTGCTGGATGTACTCCTGTCCACCCCTCCCCTTTGTCATGGCAGATGCTCACCAGCAGTCAGGAAGGAATGGAGCAAAGGCCAGTTGTAGTTGGCTGTCTCAGTTACTTTACTCTCATCACTGGAACAAAAATGTCAGACACCCAAAATGAAGGAACGGAAGGTTTCTTTAGCTCACAGTTAGTGGAGGTTTCAGTCCATACTTGGCTGGCTCCAAGACCGAGCGGCACATGGCAGAGGGTAGCCATTCCTGGTGGTGGAAAACAGGAAAGAACAAAGGAAGGAGCATCCGCTATCGCTGCTAGCAAGTCTCTCTCCCCTCCTTATGCTGTATTCAGGCTTTCCACCTCAGGGAAGGTGTAGCACTCACACCCATGATCCCAGCATTAGACCATGAACTAATCACAAACTCTAGAAGCTTGCCCCAGTGACTGCATGAAGGCTTTGGAGGAACAACTAGACACAAACCATAATAGTGACCAAGTCATTTTCCCAACACTCAGCAAATTACTCGCTTAGAAATAGGTACATGGGACTGTCATACTCTCTTCAGGATAGGCCAGAAAGAGAAACAAGGATTTATAAAAGATTTCAGAACAACAGTGAAGGAAGGGTGCTCATAATGAGTCCCCAGGTAGAATGTGGTCATGCTGCCTGCTGATGTGTGTCATCTGAGAAAACAATGACATGAAGAATAAGGTTTGTCCAATTTTCTGTCGGTTGATCATAGACACAATCTCATAGTATGTAAAACAAAAATAGAAACAGGACACTTGCAATTCCAGGACTTTTGGAAACCGAGGTAAGAAGACACAAGCTTGAACCTAACCTGGGAACTTAGTAATAGGACCTGTTTCAAAATAAACTTTAAAAAAAGAACTGGGCACATAGCTCAGTGTGAGGGCTCTGGGTTCAATCCCTGTTACTATAAACAGAAAGAAACACACAGGAAATCAGTAACACCCTTACTCCTACTACTAGCTCCTTTCCTTCCCCTTTTTTGTTTTTCCGCATATAAAAAGCGCCCCTGCTCAGTGGGCTTCCTGTCCTGATAAGTGTACAATAACCCGCAGAAGCTGTCTCAGGCCATAGGCCCGGTGGTTTACAGGGTAAGGTCAACTGTATGAGCATTTGCCAGGCCGAGAGTGCAAGAGTCAGCCTGCTTCTCCAGGCAGCTTCTGAGGAAAATGAGAATTCCTCCGCTCTCCCGCCAGCAAGAGAATCTTTTTTACTGCCTCCCGCACAGGGAGGAGAGCAACGCACTTGGCTGCTCTGTCCCAGTGAGGTGATGAACTGCTCCACAGCAGACAGCGGAGGGATTCCTCGCCAGCCAGCATGAGCAGTCCAGGGCCCTGGGTGGCCGTGACTGCCATAGGGAAGGGGCAAGATCCACTACCACTGCTTTCTCTTGCGGGCTCAGACAAGCGGCTGAGCCACAGGGCGCGCTTCCAGCATGTGCGGCTTCTTCACCTCGCTGGACTCAGGCGGGACAGGCCCATGACAGCCCCTCAGAATGTAGCTGCCCAGGAGCCTCCCCTGCTCTTACTTAGGGCTTCTGGGAGCTTTAGGGTTTTGTACCTGGTTCACAGCCAGAGGGCGCTGCAGCTGACTAAGGCCACATTGTTTCCTCACTGGCTTGTTTGTCAAAGCCTCCGCCGGCGGCTGTCGGAGCAGCCCTGTACCATGCAGTTTCCTGCTTCGCTGGGGCAGAAGTGGCTTGCACCCCACGAATCACGTGATATCATCTCTTTGAGTCATCTCTGTGGGGGCAGCCTTAGGCTTTTTACCCTGGGTCTTCTGCAGGGAGCAGCTGAATCTTTTTCTCCACTGGAATGTGCTCCCGCTCTTTGTCAAGGTGGCCACGTGTTTCAGGGTGAGACGGACATTATACTGGTGAACGCTGAGTAAAGCAGATGGCCCCCTTCGAGGTGGGTAGGCAATCAGCTGAACACCTGGCTAGAACACAGGTCTCCCAAACTTGAAGCTGTGCAGCAGAGGCTATGGACTTTGTCTTCACCCGCGGCTCTCCCAGCACCCAGCCTGTTGGCCCACATTGTATTTGCTGTAATCCTGTCCCTCCTGATAAAGCACACATCCTACAGGTTGTTTTCCTAGAGAATCCTGGCTAAAATACAATGCCCTATTGGTACTAGTTCCTCTGGGCAAGAGCTTAAGCTTTCATCCAAGGGAACCCTTGCCCTCTGTGCTCGGAGCCCTGTCAGAATCAGCAGCACCTCCTTGGTGTGCGTGCGTGCCATCTAGTGCCATGTGTAGGTACTGCAGTGTTCCAACCTTCCACTTCGCTGCTTCCGTCATCATCACCAGCAACACCATCAATACCGCATCAAGGTGTCCATAGACCTCCATACTTGGGTGAGTCTTTCACTCCTTTATTCAGTCAGCAAGCATTTAGTGAGAGCTTGCTCGTGCAGCAGGCACTGGAGAAGATGCAAAGACCACTCAAGAATTCATCTGTCCCATCCATGGAGCCAGAGACAAGGAATCAAAGCAGTCAGTACAGCTGAGGAAGGTCATCACTGAGTGTGCTTTGGACATAGGTGGGTCCTGGCCTTTCCTATTTTCTATTCTGAGACAGGGTCTCACTAAGTCACTAAGCTGCCCAGGATAGGCTTAAGGGTGTGATTCTCCTGCCCCCACCTCATAGAATGCTGGGAAGGACTCCACTTTGTGGGAATCACAGGATCTTGACAGTCCAGTGGAAGTAACCGTCATGCAGCAAGGCCTGTCTGCTCACAGGTGAGAAGGCTGAGGTGTGGCAGCAGAGTCCAGGCTTCTTACTGCCAGGTACAGGATGTGCCATGGCCCCAGGGCACAAGGGCCTCAGCAGCTGATGCGTCTTCTCCAGAGGGTCCTTGGCTGTGAGAGCCTCCTCACTACTGGGGCTTCCTCCTCCCGCAGCAGGAGCCACATGCGTCTCCTGACACCACACCTGGGCTGGGAAGCAGTTCGCCCTGCTCAGTGACATCCTCTGGTAAATCAGCAGTAGACCCTTGATAAAATCAATCGTATGTGCCCAGCCTTCCCACTGGGACTGCATTCATCTGCACATTTTTGCCACATCACCGCCTCTTGTGACAGCTCAAGATGTTTTTCCACTTCCGAGAACCCCTTTATTAAAAGACTTGGGAGCCCGGATGTGTTAACCAGCCATCCCTCTGGTGCCCCCACCTCACCATTTTCCCAGCTCTGCCTCTATGTCTTGGCTTCTCCCACAAGCTTTTTCACATCATTCATTTTGACATTTAAAAATTTCCAAGCTTGCTCTGAAATGCCACAAATGCTGCCATTGTTTTTCACAGGGCTTTGGAATGCTGAGACTCCCAGGGCAGTGGGAACAGTCTCAGCCTTGGCAGGGGGGCTGGCCCTGGAGAATGTGGCTGCACAGGCCCCAGGCCACTGGCTTCCTGGCCTTTATCCACTCTTGCTGCGCATGGCCAAGTTTTGTTCTTCCCGGAGCATCACAGAGCCACTCTAGGCACTCCTTGCACTTAGGAAAGTGACCCCACTGTATTGCAGGCATATTTTTTTCACCTTCTGCTTGGTGCTTGCCTGGTACAGCCCTGCAGTGATCAGGAGACAACATGTGAGAACACAAACCTGGGTGTATTTGGCCCCCAGCTGCAACAGCCACTTTTTTACAGTTCTGTGTTGTACAGAATCCTCTGACTGACTCCTTAAGACTGTACGTCCAGTTTGCTTTGGTCACAGGTGCTATTTTTGCACCAATCTCTACGGCAATCTGCAGGATGATGGATGAGCCAGGGCAGCTGGAGGCACAGGAGTGGGCAGGCCCGGACGTGCACTGAGGCCGCTGGGACCTGGAGCTGCTCCTCTGCCCGGTCCTGCTGCTTTCTTGCATCTTTTTCTGAGCTCTATGCATGCTCCTTAGCTTGGACACACCTCAGGACTTTTAGAATAGAGCAGCACCACACAGGCATGGCTAGATCCATCACATTCCAACTGTGCCTCAGCTGGCAGGGATGTCAGCAAGACACTACTGACTGCGATTGTATTAGCTGCTCCTCAATGTCTGAGCTCACAGGCTAGAAAATGCAAACAACAGGACAGAGGTAAACAACCATATTTTATATTTTACCCAGTGAGACATACGCCAAACCAAAACAAAATGGCATCAACAATCACTATCATTCTCATTTCCTCAAACAGAACATATGTTAATCAATCCCAAGACAGTGGAAAAGAATAAAATCCATGAAAGGCAACACTTGCCAGGCATGGGAAGGTCTCTTATTGTGGTTTCACTGCAGATCAGTGGCAGTGCCACAGCTGCCCGCCATCTGAAAGAGAAGCAATGCTGAATCAGTAGTCTATGCGGCTGTGCTCCCACTGTGGCACAGGCACCACTCTGCCAGGCTCCCACTAACTGCAGATTCTTCTCCATTAGGTCCAGAGTGGACCCAACAGTCTGCCTTTCAATGAGCTGCCGGCAAGACCAGGGCTGCTGCTCCCTGTTCGTAGAACAGCAGGCTCACTGTCCACTCTACTGAAATCAATCCTGAGGCTCAGTCCTGTCAGTGAATAAAAAGGTCAGGTAAGATGGCCACCCATGCTGAGCCGAGTCATCAATGACAGCAAATCACTTTCCAGCTAGATTCTCTGCTGTTGCTGGCCACTGCTGACAGGCTGTCCCTTACCACCAGAAGTCACACGTAGTTACGTAGAGTGACACTTTGTGACCCCATGCACCGTGAGAATAATGCTCACTGCATGGCTGTTACCTTCTAGCTCCATGCCTAGCAGCAACGTGATGTAAAGTAACCAGAGGCTAAAGGCCTGCATCTTGGCTTTTGCTGATTGAATTCCTGCCCCAAGGTGCCCCAAACCAACCAAACCCTAAGAGCAAACAGATGTACACTGAGAAGCAAAGATGGTAGGACTGGTCAATGACAGAAGTGATACTCTGAGAAGAGGACACTGTGCCTGGATTAGATGTGGAGCTTTCTATGGTGCTGTCAGTGTCCTGACTGTTTCTGTATCATGGCTATCCTGGTTCAGACTTTGCATTCCCAACAAAAATCCATATGTTGAAGGTTTGGTTCCCAGCATGATGCTTTTGGGAGTTTGTAGAACATTTACAAGGTGGGGCCTGGAGAGAGGTCTTCATATCACTGGGGATGTGCCCTGGAAAGGGCCCCTTCCTCTGCTAGGTGAGTGGCTTTTCTCTGCCACAGGCTCCATCACAAAGGGAGGCATCACTATGGGTCCCAAAGCAACAGGGCTAACTGGCCATGAGAAAACCTTCAAAACTGAACCAACATGAAGCTCCACTCTTCGTAACTTGATAATCTCAGAGATTAGTTGGGGTACTGGAAAACCGGCTGCCACAAAGGCAAGTGGCAAAGGCATACTGCCCCCTGAATGTGTGTCGTGCTGGGTGGAGGCATGGGCGAATTGCAGGGCTGGATGGCTAAGTGGGAGATCTGGCTGAATGCTCTGACCAGTCTACCAAGAGATGTAGACGCAACACCTTTGCTTGGTGCCCATTTATCCTCCATGTTTACCAAATGATACTTGGCCTCGCTGCATGCCGCACAATAACAGTATGGGAAACCCCTAAGTTATTTCAGGGCTTACCACTGGTTACTCAAAGTGTGACAAATACTGATGTGCTTGGGGACCTTCTCCTACACAACTCTGGTCTCCTCCAATGTAAGAAAGCCTAACTTGAGAAATGCACTTTTTGAGACAGGGGCTCACTATGCAGTTGTGACTGACCTTGAGCTCACTTTGCAGCCCAGGCTGGTCTTGAATTCGCACCAATCCTCTTGCCTCAGCCTCCCAAGTGCTGGGATTACAGGCATGCACCACCACGTCCGGCTCCCAGGACCTCTTAATGAGGGATTTTTTTTTTTTTTTTTTTTGCCATCCATTTCTTTGATAAATCTCAGGGTATTGAAAACAATAGATAATGGACAAGTGAGTGAACTGGAATCCTATTTATGTTTAGTTATATCCTTAGATGAAAGGTTTCAGGACAAATTTAAAGTATTAGGTATTATTGATAAGGGTAGTCCCAGTGTATATAAACAAGAAGTTGCTTTTGAAATTAAAATTTATAGCCAACATTTATGAGAAATGATAATACCAACGTTTTCTATCATTATATGCTGTGTTGTATTAGGCATATTATGCTGTGTTCATAAAATTACAGTCTATTTGGAATTCGCTCTTTATTTTCAGAAACAATGTAAACCTGGGGAGATAAGATGCATTACTCTGGGCCAGGCTGATCTTGTAGAGCTTGAAAGAACTTTACATGATCATGATTTTGTGTAAAGTCTTGAAGTTTTCTTTATTCATTTTTTTCCTGTACTGGGGATTGATCCTAGACCTTCATACTGAGCTGCTACATTTCCAACTCTTTTTAATGTTTTATTTTGAGACAGGGTCTCTGCAGGGGTAGAATGCATAAGTACCAGTGCTCTCTGCACTGCCCTCTTCTTCTTCCTCACCCAGCCCCCCAAACCCACAACTGCTGAGAATGCTTTTGTTTCTTTTACATTTCCCTTTTTAGAAGTGAAAGCACTTTTGTGTTTCTAAGGTGAATTGATCTTGAGTTGCAGTGTTTAAAAGCAAAACAAAACAAAACAAATGCAATGCAGGAAGTGAAATGCCAGAAACTGCTTGTGTCCAGGCCAGCCAGACACTCTGCTCAGGGAGACTGGCAGGCTTCCCCATGGAGTGCTAGCCACAGCTGGCCTGGCTCAGCACCCTGCTGTCCCCAGTGCTTCTTCCAACACAGATAGGAGGCTGATGGCATTGCCACTCACTTGGAAACTGACCACATCCCAGGTAGCGTCCCCTCCCCTTTATGAGATGATACTTCTGTCCTGATGCTTCTATAGAGGCCTCAGTGTGCAGGCAGAAGGGACTCACAGAAAAACCTTACAGAAACATGGTGAACACTCCTGCCACATCCATTAAGGCTCTTGTGTGTCTCTCATACACCAGGAGGAAGCTGGCCCACAATGCAGCACCTTCTGGGGAATGAAGTTCAGCCCCACACTTGCCTGAAGGTCTTAAGCCTGGCCCTTGGCCCTTGGAGTGCTCAGCTGCCCCCTTCCCAGGCCCACAGCTCTGCTCCTTTGGGTCACCTTGGCTGCCCCATGCTGTTCTGCACCTGCTGATAGAGCCACTTGATGGCACTGTGAGAACTGCAGAAAAGAGGCTGCATGCAGTCTCCAAACTGTCCCAGCCACCACCTCCTCCCAAACACAACAGGCCGAATCACTCCCCAGCTGTTGTGCTCCTACCCCACCCTGCTCTCCTGTCCCAGCTGGATGTAAAGATTTAGTCGCCTCTCTGCCTCTTCCTTGTCTGCTGCTCACATCCTTCTATCTTATTTTGGGGAGAGGCTTCATCCTTCCAGGGGGGCCCTCGGGTCCTATGCTATCCATAGGAGCAGAAAAGACCATGCAAATAAGCAAGAACTTGGGAATTTCTCTAAAAGTGAAAGCAGAAGTACTGAAATCCTTTGAGCCCCATGACTTGCTTTCTAGAAGATGGAAGCAAACAGCTGTGGGAGAGGGCAAGAAGAGGCAGTGGGAGAAGGCACTGGGGAAGAATGAGAAGAATGTGCCCAGGGCAGGCCTGGGGTCTCTGCCCTGGAATCCTGGCCTTGGGTTGCTGCCTTAGCTATTCTGTTCTGGGCTTCCCAGCTGCCAAGGTGTCAAAATCCTCCTCACTGGGGACAAGGGTGTGTGGGAAGGCAGAGGGCTCTAAGCTCTGGCTTCTAGTTTCCAGCTCTTATGGTCACTTCCCCTTTCCCAGAGTAAACCGGCTGTAGCGTGAGGAGACTCATGAGCTTCCTGCATCTTGCCCCTAGACCAAAGCTCCCCAGCGCTACCTGCTGCACCCCTATCTGGCTTTCCCTGGGTCCAGAGGCAGGAAGAAGAAAATGCTGTGGCTTGGGAGGAATTTGCTGTGAGAAAAGCATTCTCTCCAAACAATGACCAGGAAATATTGTCCTGACTGATATTCATGACGTGAACTGCCCTCTTGGCAGAGTTATCTGAAGACTTCTTGTGCTCCCGTGAACGGCCACAAGGCTCAGTTCCCAGACACAGAATGGCCCACCCAGTGCAGGCTGCCCAGCCCCAGGGCTCTCCTCACCTAACTGTGCACTCCATTCTCCTGTAGGCTTGCACACCAGCACCAACCTTGACCTTGACTTTTAGCTTGCCTGCCTGTGTGCAGGTGGGAGCCCTTCCTTCTCTGCTGACTCAGGCCCAGACCTGGCAGGTGCCTGCCACAACTTATGAGTAACACGAGAGTTTCATCTTCAAAGGGCCTTCCCAAGATTAACCAATTAGTCACCCTCCCTAGAGCCACAAAGCAGACTATTATTGTCTTCATTAAGCCTCTGGTGGAGAGGGGTGTCCATGGACTCACATCTGGGCCAGGAGCAAGCAAATGGGTACAGGAGCTATGGCCACTGGAAGTTTCCCAGGGGTGGAGGATGGTGTTATGAGCCAAGAGCTCCTGATCTACAGGGCGCTGGAGCTTCCTGGAGACCCGAGTGAAGAGATCCCAGGCAGGCGGGGCAGAAGCTGGGAAGACTTAGACCCCATGCGAAGAGCTCCTTGCCAAAATCGGAATGAGGAGCTGCAAGGACAGGGCACAGTGGACTTCGCCTTGGGTTCTCCACTATGGCTTCCAACAATCCTGAAAGCTGCGATTGGGTGCCAATCCCAGGCCCTCTGAACCATCCTGGGGTGATCTGGACACTGATGGGTGTGTATGTGGGGAGCTTGAGGGACCATAAATAACTCATTGCTCAAGTGTACCTTGTAAATCAGTGTGATTTGAAAACTTTGAAGAGCATGACGTGCTGATTCCTCCAGTTCACAAGCCAAAAGTTGGTCCCCCTTCTGATGAAAAAAAGGGAAAAGTGAGAATTCCAAATGTAAGTATACACCCTTGTGACAGAACGAGAACCCAAGTACCTTCTGGTAGCTGGACAATGAAGAAATCCTTCAGTCAACCTTGTAGGAAGCTGCTTTTTTATAAATTTGGCATAAATATGTGCTTGGGAATGCCAGAACAGTATATGTGGAAAATATTTTCTACCATTAGAAACACACATGCACACCCACATGCACCCATGCACACACACATGCTTGCAAAGGAAAAATAAATGCATAAAACAACAGAAGCAGCGCATAATGCCGAGTGACTTCTCTTGTGGTTTTTTCCATTACTTCCTCAGTTCATTTTTCTGTTGCCAATTTTAGAAGGCCATAAGTCACAGTTGTTGTTAAACTTTGTCAGTTAAAATGTAACTCTAAGAACAAAGTCATATGATATGCCGTGGCCAAGTAGCCTTTGCAGAGCAGGCCTGATAGAAGACTCACTCCCATGAGCTGAGAACTGGGGCCACATGTCTCCATGTATTTTGGGGTGTGTGCTGCCCATTGTGATCACAGATGGCCTGACCCGTGGGACCCCAGAAGACCTTCTATTCAAGGATTTGTTTCCTTTGTGTGACCCTGAAACGAAGAGGATCCCATTAAAGGCAATTGGTACAAATTTCATACTTTGATTTCTCCTGAAAATAATGGGATCCACTTTCTTATAAACCCAAATCTTGCACAATCAGAAGAGGCCCAAACAGAATACCTGGCTCTGTTTGCAGACTGAGTTCCACCCATAATTCAGAACAGCTGAAAAGTCGCAGGCAGCAGGGGCGCAGTGATGGTTTGCACCTCCTGGAGGACCACCAGTGGCTGCCCTGGTTGCTGTACCTGGCAGACTGAGAGCCCTTTGAGGGCAGCATCCTGCGATTTCCCCAACAATACCACTGCAACGCAAGGACAAGACCACAGCAAGCTGGTAGATTTAAAATGCTAGTGCCGGGAGGGCACCAAGAGTGAGCTGAGCCTTCGGTTTGGTTGGATGAGACCCCCCCTCTCTCCAAGATGCTCTCCTCTGCTAGCTCTCACTGTTGTTCTTTTCCTTGTCTCCACATAATATACGAAGGCTTCAAGGACTTTCTTCAGGAAAAGGCAGCGGGGAGCACGGAAGTGTTCTCAGTGGCCTGGACCCCAAACTACAGGGCTAGGAGTAACCTGTGATGCAAAATGAAAGCTGAACTGTTGCTCTAGAAATGAGATCACTGCTTTGCTCCACAGTCCAATCAGGGAATTAAGGGCAGTACTGGTAGGTCAGATTCCGCAGCCTACCTGACCTGCCCAGCAGCTGCTACAAAGAGGCATCGCTCTCTGTTCTCCATGATCTGCAGTCGACAGTATTTCCTGATCCACCTGCCCTGTGAGAGGACCTCTCCCTGCCCATACTGCATGGTGCCTCAGTGGGAAACATAGACGCAAATTCCAGGGCTGGGCCCTGCAGCCACACCATGCTGTTTGGACAGGTTTGGATTGTTGGTTTCAAAATGAACCATATCTTGTTGTAGCTGGCTTTCTTGAGACAGTTCCAAGGTACCATTTGGGCCTTCATTCCTCCCATGAATGTGCACTGAGCGGCCCAAGTGCCCAGCTGTGCACCTGCACTGCGCATGTCGGAGAACAAGAGGAATACCTGTCTTTGCAGAGTCCTCTCTCTAGAAGAGAATGATAGACGTGGACTACCTCACCCTCAAAGGAAGGCACCATACAAGTTCCTCAGAGTATTAGGGGCATCTGTGGGGGACTCTGTCTTCTCAGAGCTTCCCCAGCAAACAATGTACCCCACTGGCTTTACAAGTGGCATGAGTAGAAGGGGGACATAATGTCTGTGCAAAGAGCAGTGACAAATGAGATTGTCCTTGTTACTCTTTCCTGTGACCCTAAGTGTCAGTCTCCGAGATCCATTTGCTGCTTTGGAGAAACTGATTTAATAAGCCAACCCTGCTGAACACACAAGAAAGCCTATTCTAAATCCAAAATGGATTTGAAAACAGCTTTTTGGAGAGTGGGAAGAGGTGGGTTGGGAAGGGGCTTCAACACCGTCCCCCAGCTCCCTGCTGATGGTTGTGCAAAGCCAATGTGCAGGCCGAGCCCTCACCTCTATGCTGAGCGTGCTGCCTGCCTGAGCCTACTCTGCTCGCTGGCCACAGCTTCTGATGCTCTGAAAAGACTCAGGAAGTGAACTCACAGTTTTTAAAATTTCCTCCACCTCCTTTTCCAAAACAGCACAGACTTTCAGGAAGAAAGTAAACAAAACAAGTATGACTATTTTTAAAAAAGATTGGAAAACCCGTCCGGAACAGGAAGAGGCTGAATATCTCTCCTGGATGTCTGTGTCCCCCTGGGGGAGGGACCTGTGGGAGGAGGCAGTAGACAGGCCTGGGAGCGGGGACATGGCCTCCAACACAGCTGTGCATGTCTACCCCTTAGTCAACAAATACACAGATAGATAGATGCCAGGAGAGCTGTGAGTCCCCACACGTGCACAAGGCCGAGGTGCTGTGCCTATGCAGGCGACCTTGCATCACATGTGGGTGACTATTTTGGTTTGTAGGTGTTTGCTTGCATGGGATCCGCAGCCTCTGTTGGGCTGTTATTGTTAACACTGTTGGCTGGGGACGACGCCTTTCCATCACAACCATCTGGCCAGAACGCGCTTCCTCTGATGAGGGAACAACCTTCCCTGCATTTCCCCTGGAACACCACCTCCCAGTGAGTGTGACAGCAGATGCCAGGGCCTCCTGCCTGGGCAGGAAGTGGATGCTCAGCCAGCTCCGAGAAAGGGGGTGCGGGGGAAGGAGGGAGGGACAGAGGACACTTTCCAACATGGTGGCTTGATATGCAGCTCAGGCACCAGCTCGAAAGGCTGCTGGCCCAGGAGAGCTGTGAGAGGTGTTTACCACAGGCTGGCTCTGCACGCAGGTTTTCCATTGTCTGGCCGTGACAGTGCATCACAGACACCCTCAGGAGACATTCTTCTGCTTTCATCACAGTCAAGGGCTTTTTTCTGACTCATCAGAAGACCCTCCCCCCCATCTCCATTTGAAAGTAAATATAATTAGTAACAGGCAGACATGCTGTGCATGTAGCCAGCCCTTCCTATGCAGGAGGGTTATAATTAAACATGCGCCTGTCTGGTGTTTGCTGTCTGCCAAATGCTGCCCAAATCACCTTCAATGGTGCACTTTCTTTTTGAAGCAGTGGCCTGGGTGGGCGCTTCTGGAAGAGATGGCAGGTGCTGGGGCTTCGAGTCACTGTGCGATCCAAAATTTGATAGTTGACTGTGTGACAGGCATGCCCTTTAGCCCATGGCTGGCCCAGGCCTCCCCTGTCCTGTACTCTCCACCTTGAGCAGCATTGGGCAGCAGCACTGAGCTATGCATGGCTGGCTTAGGGGATGGCTGATTTGGGGACAGAGGGTTGTTGGCAAAGGAGGGAGGAGAGCACTGTTGTCACCTCCAAGGCTCCTGAGTGGAGGGGCGCCTGAAGACCTGCCGGTTATGGTCTTCCCTCCTTGCGTCTCAAGCCAAGGTTGCTTGTCTTTGTTCCCAGCTCCCAGCCTTGGAGGCTGGCATCAAAGCCAGCCCCAGGTAAGAGCTCCCTTGAGTTACCCCAGGTAACCTTGAGTTGTACTCCCTGGTGAAAGGCAGGCTGAGGACTTAAGGATTACTGCCTAGACCCATGGAAAACTTGCATTCTGCTGAAATCAGTGGTGCAGCAGCCTTGTGGGCCTCTGCTGGGAGCATGGCCCTGTCAATGGGCTTGGTGGCATAGTCTTGTCACACAGGAATGGTGACACAAGAGAGGCTACTCTGTCTCCCACCCCTTAGGTGGTGCAGCAGTGACCGGATGATGAGCCAGTCTCGCCTTCCCTGGCTGGACTGAGTACAGCAGGCGCCATTTGAGCCATGGGCACCTTTCCCCGAGTTGCTCAAAGTGTTTTCCAAGCAAACAGTTCTTTCATAACACCCGTGAGAAGTAGGTGGGGTGACAAAGCATTCTTTGTCCCTGTCTTACAGATGGGGAAATTGGAAAGCTTTTTCTGTCCTGGTGGTCAGGCCAAAAAGGGAGAAGGCACTTTCCTGCCTGGGGCTCTGGAGCACAGAGGACAGGGCCAACTGTGTTTGTAACCAATTCCTACAGGGAGGGACAGCGCTACAAGGAAGAATGTCACGGGTGGGATTTCTCCCCTTGCATTCAGAATCCCCAGGCTTTGCAATCCACAGAATTGACCCTGGCCACTGGTCACCATGGGAGGGGTTGTGTATCTGGCCTGCTCTATTTGCTTGAAGTTCTTGGGGTGTGGAGATGATCAACAATGACGTTTTGAGCACCCTGTGGTAGCGCAAGAATTGTTCCAGGCATTAAGAACATGGTGATGAATGAGGCAGTTGTGTTCCTACCTTTATAGTGTTCTTACAAGACTTGTCAAAGGGAAATTAATGAGACATCATGTCAGAAAATGATATGTGCCGTAGGGACAATAGAAATACATAAGGCAACAGACGGCAGCTAGAGAGGAAGGAAACTTCAGATAAAGGATCAAAAAAAGAGCTAGACTTGGGCACCAGGATTCCAAGGAACAAGAACTGTGAGAGCAGAATGAGGGTGGCCTGGCCACAGATCAGAAGGAAAGATACCGACTCGCAAGGTAGAGAGGGGTGACTCAAGTGACTGAGCAGTGGCCTGTCCTGAGGTGAGGACCTTTCTGGTCATGTGAAGGACTTTGGGAAAAAAGATGCTCAGAAGGGGAGATGAAACATGGCGTGGGTGAGCTTGGGTTAGAAAGTGGGGGTGTGGGTAGAGATGGGGATATCGTGCATAGGCAGAGGGAGATGATTTTGGCCCTGGCTAATTTGAGATGCCCACTTCTAAGTGGCTTTCTCAGGGATCTGGGCTCTTGGACTGTTCCTTGAGGCATCTGCCACTGTTATTGTGTGTATTTGCCAATCCCTCAGGGCTCAAAGCCTGTATTTTCCATGAACCTGGTGTCAGCCTCTCTGTCCAGGTTGTGGGACAGGAGACCAGCCAAGGGGTATGAGTGGTATGTGGCAGACTCCCTGCACCACCCAGCTCCTGACCACCCTACTCAGCCTGCAGACACTGCCATCCCAGACTTTCTGTGCCATAATTAAATTATTCTTATTGCCTATAGGTTAGGAAGGACCCACAGTCATACCCCTCTTTTGGCTAGTACATGGAACCATGAGCATCTATTTGTGTCCTCTAAAAAGAGGCTCTTTAAAGAAAATGGGCCCAGGTGAGCAGCAGAGCTGTTAATCCAAGAGGGGTCCGCTTGGCACAGTAGCTTTGGGAAGCTCCTTGGTTCTTCTCCCTTACTAGGTAAGTTGGAAGCTACAAGGGAAATTGCTCAGAAAGCTGGCCTGAGCTCATGGTTATCCCACCTGTCACATGTAAGCAGATGGTCCATCCCCCTGTGGCTATTACTGCAGCACACATTTCAGTTCTGGGTGTCCAGGGGATTATTCTCAGGCCAAGGATGTATGGATTATTTTACATCTATAGGAATTTCCTGGTGTCTTACTATAAAGCTTTCTAATGTTCCATGGGATTCATTTCCTGGAGTTCATACCCGAAGTTTACTTGCTGATATACAAGAAAACATCATTTGAAGAGGTTGTGGATATCCATTCTCATGACCTAGGAACTCCTTGGGTAAAAACTTGTGGTCAGTTTTTCCATGGAGCAAAGCTACCTTCACTAGTAAGGATGGGTTCTGGGTCGCTTCTCATTTGCTTCTCCCCACAGCTATGTCATTATGGCAGTCTGGATGCAGACACTGAGAGAGGTTAAACCATTTGCCCAAAGTCTCATGGCTAAAGGAGAACTGGGAATTAGCTTCACTCTTCAGCCTCTGCGTAAATGCTTTCCCAGGCCCTGTTGTTGGACCTTAGGTGGCGATGGGCCAAGGAGGTTCCAGGCACCTGGCAAGGTTGTGTGACCGTGGGTTTGGTAAGCTGAGCCTGTGATTTCCTGAGCTAGCTCCTGGGAACCGGTTCTGTGCACAGAGGGTTGTGTCACAACGTGACTAATGGATGGGAAGGTTGAGACTGAAAGTCATTACTTCACCAGTGTGAATCAAGGTCATTTGACACCTCCAAAGGCACGCGGAAGCTGTGACACTCCAAAGGGGAGGCATCCTGATCCTGAGCACAGGCCTCCCTTGGCCTGATGCTTGTGTCAGGTGGGTAGGAGCTGGGGGACCCAGCTAGGCCTGCAGAGACCCCTCTTCTGGGAAAGAAACCAGATACCTCATGGGGTCTCACCCATAAGCTGGGTGAGGATTGCAGTCTCTGGGAGGAGTGTTGGCCGGAGCTGGCTAGGGTTCCCAGGACACTAAGACCAGTGGGGCTACAGGAGCAGTAGCTCCTAGCCTTCTGGTATCACTTGAAAAATCAGGCCAATCTTGAGCTATCAGTGTCTTCAGATGTGACTAGTTTTCTAAGGTTAGCCAGCTATGTTCATTATTTTCTGTGATGGAGCATGTTTCTGCTCCAGTAGCTGTCCACAAAGAGCTATTCCTTGGAGCAAGAGGTCTCAGGATGGACCCCAGCAGACACCACTATCCACAGCTTGCGCCAGTACCTGCTGTATCTGATCAGCTAGGAAAACATTATGTTCCAAGGCCTCCTGCTTCCCATAGCAACACAGGTCTTCCACTGTTGCTTCTCTTGGGGGTCCAGTTGGAGACTCTGGCCTCAGCTCAGGTGTCCTCTCTCAGGGTAGAACAAATCAGGTCTTTCCCTGCTAATTCGGACACTCCCATGGCACTTACATGGTGGGACTGAAATATACAGTGAATCCATAAATAAAGCAGTTTATGACAATGACATTGTCAGGAATCCCCTCAAAATGCTTCTCTCACTTGAGACACAGTATTCTTCCTGTTCTCTACACATTCTGAAGCAGTTCTAGAAGTCTGCTTTCTTGAGATAGCCTAACAAAAACATTATTGCATGTCCCTATCCACCTTAATATCAGACCTGGCTCTTTCCCCACATCAAAATGACCATGAAAGGTAAATGTTTCTAATCAGGGCAGCAGCAGCACAACTAAAGTCACTCATGAAAAAGGGCTTCCAGAATGTTTTCAGAAAGTGGCAAGAAGGTGATCTCAACTGTATGTGAAGTGTGAGGTATATTTTGAGGGAAATTCATGGCAATGTGTCTTTCACTGTAATAATTTTTTAAAAATTGGAATGTTCACCGTATCTGTCCACCAGACCTTGTATCACTTAGAGAAATTTGGTGGTTTTTTTTTTTTTTTTTTTTTTGCTTATTTCTTATTTATTTATTTCATATAGATTCTCACTACACAGCTCAGACTCACAGTGATCCTCCTGTCTCAGCCTCCCCAGCGCTGTGACTAGAGGCATGTGGCACCATGCCTGGTTTCGGTGGTCAGCGCACCCAGGGTTCTGGGTCTGGCATGGCATGTAGTACCAGAAATTGAAGCTGTACTAGCATTTGCCAAGCAAGCTATCTTCCCAGACCTTGTTTGCTTAGTTCTGATGTCTCTTCTCATTGAGATGTGAGTTGTACTGAGACATTCTTTCTGGGTTGAGATCACCATTCCATTCTGTACACCTTGGCTGGAGCTGGGTACTGGGGACCCTGATGAGCAAGTGAGTGAATGGAGTTTCCATCCGGGGGCCTCCTGATACCATCATGGGGGTTGGGAGGCTGCCACAATCTCTGTGTGTGACAGCTCTAGATACCTCCTGGAGCTGTGCAAGGGAGCATCCCAAGGGCAGGGTGTCAGCTGATCAGTGGGTGGGTTGTGTGGATGAGTAAACAGATTCTGACCCATAGGTCACGTGCAATCCAGCCTCAGAAACTGCACATGTCACCAAGAATGGAGGAGCCAAGTATGTGTTTTTCGCTGATGTCAACCTGCCACAGTCGACCACACCTGCTGCTCAATCCAGGAGCGTGGGAAAGAGAAAAGCACGGCTTGTTTTGGTGGCAGAGGAGCAGCTGGTAATGGTGGAGGCATGCCCTGCCCTTGATTCAGAGTGGGGTGGTGCCCTGGACCTGGCCACTGCCTAGGGACTGCGGGAAGGTGTCTCGGGGCCCTTGACCTTCCCTGTCGGATGCTCCAGTAAATGGCTTGTTCCAACAGGTGTGCACTTTTTTGAATGGAACAGTTTCTCTTTTGTCCAGGTCTTTCTCTGGACTTTAAAATACACAAAGAACCTTTCAAAGGGGGAAGAATGGCATCAGGGAATGGAGGCTAGGCCTCACCTGGACTCAGCCCTTGCTCCCACAACACCTCCTGCCTTTTAGCTCTCAGCCTGTGCCGTGTGTCCACGTCTTCCTCCTCCAGGGAGTCAGGGTCGTGCTCCCTTCAGACTCTCCTTCCTTTCCTTTCTTTGTTGTCTGGCTAAGAGATGTGGCTGCTGGAGCCTGGAGCCTGCCCCTGTGTAGAGGCCTTGACTGGATCGTGACAACCATGCAGGGCACCCAAGGCAGAAGTCCAGAGAGGTGCAGGGCCATGCTCCTTGCACATTATGCTCAAATTCAACACCATATGTGACTCACTCAAGGGATAGATTTTGCTCACATCAATCACTTTGTCATTGGTGCCAGGTGAAGTGCGTTTCTCTCCTCCCCTTGCGTAAGTGCTATAGGTGAGGAGCTTTGACCTCCTCTCCACAAGCTGTGGGAAGAGCTTCTCAGCCAGCCTCCAGGCCAAGCACTGGTCCTCTGTGCCTTGTGTTGTTTATCCCTTATAGTACCATGTCGCCTTGAAATTTGTCCAGAAGCACCAGCCCAGGATGGTGGCATCATGTGTGTTTTCTACCATTGGTATAGTGCCTGTACTGTGCTGTGCAGGAGGGCATTTGATGGGTGTGCCCAGCATCTCTTTAGGATTTCTTTTCTGTGCAGAAAGGGTTAAAAGCCCATGCTGAGCTGTGTTTTGTCCTTGTTGGATTTAAGCTACACACCATTGCTTTTCTAAGTCTCCAAGTTGGTCAAATGAGGAATTTGATCCCTTGATTCTTTAAAATACTGAACGCGTTTTCTTCTTGCTTCTTGATCTTTCAAGCTTGAAATTTCTTAGTACATCAAAGTCTTCAAAATGCCCTCAGACATTTGTCTCCAAAGGCAGCTTGACTTGGCCTGGTACTGTGGTAGCTGCTTCTCTGTCAGAAGCTTGTGTTTGACTCCTGGGTTTTGTGGTGTTTGTAAGAAGAAGCACAAAGAACCTCTTTTATCACATGAATCACACTTGTTATGTTTTCATAGATTTTTATAGCACTGAACTAAAAGGCATATATGCTATGCCTTTTCTGATATACAGTTTACAATAAAGTGTTATTTAATGTTTACTTGGATACAAACATCACCATACCAAAACAGTTGATCTGATCATTGAGTTGGCTGCTAAGTAATGTGCAAGTAGCACATACAGTGTGGATACACTGGGCGAAGGGATGATTTGCGTCCCAAGCAAGACGGCTGACATCTCATGATGCTACTCACAACAGGACAGCATTTCAAATTTAAGGACTGTTTATCTCTGGAATGTTCCATTTCACATTTCATACCATGGTTGACCACAAGTAGCTGAAAGTAAAATTGCAGATAATAGGGGTTAATGTACTTGTTCTTGGCTGCTCTCATCTGGCAGACTGTAAACATCCTAAGGGATAACAACTATTTTGAACATAGCCCAGTTACTAGCATAGCCCACTACATGCAGCAGGTCCTCAGTGAACCTGACAGAGGCCCCACAGCACACTGTGGTGCTCTTATCTTCCAGCTGAGAGCTGAGCATTCCCACCTCTCCTTTTCAGGTCAGAAAACTTCAACTTGCAGTTTGGCTGTGACACTTACTAAGGGTGAGCTTTTGCTCTTTATTTTGGCATCCGATATGAAGTGGAATAATGCAGTGCCCAATATGCCACCACTGCCAGTGTTCTGGGATTCTCTTCCTGCACACCAGCACACATGCTGGCTCCCTGTTGTGTCCTGATTGTGCCATGTACACACATGGGTGCTGTGCCTTGGGGGGGGGGGCACATACCACTTCTAAACGCAGATTGTACCACCCAGAATACTTCTTCCATTGATCATGGTTGAGGACTGTGTTTGTCACTAGGGATATATCTGGGGAGGGGACTAGAGCATTGCTTTGGGAATGTCTCAAGTAGGGCATATGATGAAGCCCCAAAGCCTAGCCTTCAAAATGAGCTTCATTTTGGCTCAGTGCTTTGGTCAGCAGGTCCTGGGAGGAGGTTCTGGAGGAGAGGGGTGAAAGAAGTGGTGAAGAACAGGCCAGCCTGCCTTTGGTTCAAGGAGGGACAGCACATAAGAACAGGAACCTGGGCCTGGACCAACTGTCAACCTGCATGGCACCTGTTGTGGGCACTGCTCTTTGTAACACTTGGTTGGGCTTCACCCAAAGCCAGTTTACATAACTCCTGTCATTAGCTAATCAGAGTAATCATTGCTCACACCTCCTGAGTCCTCCTTTCCTACATCCTGCTGCATTTTTGGTGCCAAATTCCTCCACAGGTATGTGACTACATTTTGTATACTGAGGTGGCTGGAAGGCCGGCCACCTTCTCCTGGGAGTGTCCTGGCTCAGAATGCTTCTTCTGGAGATTTCGGCCCTTGTTCCCTAACCTTGCTCCAACTAGGTGCCAACTTGGCTTTCTGCTTCCAAGGTTTGCCTTTCCTTCCTCCTTCCTGCCCCAAATGTTGCTCGACCCCTGTTAAGCCAGGGCAACATGCAAGGTGGAGGCTCAGTTCCTCAGAGAGCTTGTAAGAACCAGCTATAGGACAGCCAGAAGAACACAGAGGAATGTCACAGAAGCACAAGCAGAATCCAGGCTACAGTCTTGAGATCAATGAGGAGTCATTCACCTTTTTCTTACAGAAAGGGCCACCGTGTCCAGTCAGTCACCAACAAACATGTAGTACATATTATCCACCTATCCAGTAGCCAGGAGAGTTTCCCAGACAGCTGCCCGCTAGATGCCGGATTCTCAGTATCCCTGTTATAAGAAAAGCACCTAAGGACAGGCCACACCTAATGACACAAACATAAGAAGGAGTTTTGTTTTGTTTTGCTTTTCGTTAAAACATACCTCAGTGAAAGGTTCTATAGGCCAGCTGTGATGAGCCCTAGAACATTTTTTATTGTTTGTTTATTGATTGATTTTGAGGTGAGGTCTTGTGAAGTTATCCTTAAATTTGAAAATTACTTGCATTTGCCTTCCAAGTAGCTGGGATTGCAGGCATGCATTACTACACTTGGCTATTTACTTATTTTTGTGGTGCTATGAATGGAAACTAGAACTATATGGCAGAAAAAAATATATATGGTGTATGGTGTTGGGACTCAAACCCAGGACATTCTAAGTCCCCCTTAGGGTATCCCAGTGAAGGAAGAATACTGAAGAAAGGCCCCCTGTCAAGAAGGAACCATCTTGAGGCCTATCTCCTGGGCCCCCACTTGGTTAACACATATTTACACACCACTGTGGATTGTAGGCTTTCCTTTTTCTTTTCTTTTTTTTTTTTTTTTTTTTTTTTTTTTTTTTTTTTTTTTTTAAATTTTATTTATTTATTTATTTTTTTCTTGTTTCAGAACCTTTATTTGTTTATTCACTCATTTTTATGGCCGGCTCAGCCCACCCCGAGGGCCGGCGCAGCATGTGGTGCCAGGGATCGAACCGCGGTCCCTGAGGCCGCCCAAGCTTTCCCAGGCAGGCGCTTTAGACCACTGAGCCATTCCGCCGGGCCCAGGCTTTCCTTTTTCTAATAAAAAGATGGTACCCTTATATACACACAAATAGTTAGGTATTCTCACAGCCCTGCAAGGGGAGACCCAGGGCTAGGTTTTCAGGGCTTGGAGCCTAGTGCTATGCAGCCATCACTGGCAGCTTTCCTTCAATCTAGGTGATGCTTTTGGTAACTAGCCTGAATCCCTGCTGGGCCTGCCCTGTGCAGGCTGTGAGCCCACACTGGCCAGATTTAGAACTTCCACTTGGAGCCAAGGTTCTTGGAGGGAAAGAAAGGTGGCTTTGATAGTCACTGATAAGCTCTCTAGGTATAGACAAGAGTTTTAAAACAGGCACACTAAGTCCCAGGATTTGTGGTTGGGGCCCCATGCTGCCACTGCTCTGAGGAATAGGTGAGAGGCTCTGAGAGTGGAGAGGGTGAGCACAGGTGGAGTGGTAACCAGATCGCTACAGGTGGCAGAGGCTACCTCATCACTGTAGTGATGTGGGGGGGGACAACCTGCAGCCCCTGTTCCCTGGGGACCCACCTGTGCTGCCTCCTGTCCCTGGGGGCTGATGTAAATCAGAGCTTCCCTCATGGCAAACATTAACCTGCAAACACCTCACAGGAACAGATAGTTTCAAGGGCTTGAGCTGAGGATGCTGGGAGAGATTAGCATTTTCCAGGTTTGGTTGCAGTGATTTGTGCAGCTTTTCATTGTTTGTTCTGTTCCAGCTCATTACCATAAAAACATCTCATAAATTCAATTGCAAGGCAGGGAACATCCATGTGAGTGTAGGTGCTGCAGAGCCTGGCAGGCCAGGCTACTTTGACAGAGAGCTAGCTGAAAAATCCCAGCCTTCAGTTTCCTGGCCTCCCCACCTCACCACCCTACCTCCCTGCAACACCAGGGCCTGACCTTCAGTTGTGTGGGTTGTTGTAGCTCAGAGGCCTGATGGCCAGGAAGCCCCTCCCGACCTGCCTGAGCTATAGCCTTTAGAGCACCTCTGGTGCTACTTCAGGTGCTAGAGGTCAGCACTCCCTCTTGCTCCTTTCCACACAGACAGCACCTTCACAGCTCTAGCTTCCTGTGGTGCAGGAGCATGTACTCCACATGTATTTCAACATCCATCAGGTAGGTGCTCAAGACTCACAAGCCACAGAGGGAGAACAGGACTGAAGAAAGGACAGTGTCAGTGTTATGGTTTAGGTCAGACCTTCCTCAAAAGTCACTGCTCATCGACCAGGCTATTGGAAAGTGATTGGATTACAGGGGCCCTGTAGCTACTTTGCCCCTAGGAGCAGAGGCCTGGTCAGACATGGTGGTCACAGAGGTATGACCGGTTACTCACAGCCCTCTGTTTCCTGCCCCTTCCACTGTGCTATTTCTGTGTGGGCCTCACAAACATGGGCTGAAACTTTGGAAACTGCGAGCCACAACAAACTTCTTTTCCTTTAAATCTTGAGGGTCAAGCGTTTCATCCCAATGACAAAAAAGTAACTAGATAATCAGTTTTCAGTCACTGCAATGCAACATTCAAGAAGATCACCTTTAGGAAAAAAGGCTTGTTTGGCCCATGGTTCCGGAAGTTTCTGTCCACAGTGCCTTGGCTCCATTGGTTCTAGCATGTGGTGGAGCAAAGTGGCTCATCACATGGCAAGCAGGAGTCAGAGAAAAGGAGGAAGGGGCCGTGCTGGGACACATCTCCTACGACTTACATCCTACAGCTAGCTCCACGTCCTAACCACCCACTCAGCCATGGATTAATTCACCAGTGTGGCCAATTCCCTCAGGATCTAATCACTTCTGTAAATCCTACTTTTGAACACATGAGTTTTGGGGGGCCATTCCAGCCTGGAAGCATTCCCAGAATACTCAAACAGATTCCTGCCTGCCTCAGCTGGCCTGCCTCTCTATAGCTCCCCCTTATGCCCATCCAGCGCATGTCCCTGTTTTAATGGGTTCATACCCCCCCCCAGGAGATATCAGTAAGAGAGAAATCACATCCATTACCCAGCAGCCCACCTAGGTGCAGAGCTGGGAGGCCTCATTCCACAGTGGTAATACTATGAATCAGCAGAGACCTCAGTTTATCCATGTGCTCCTGAGCTCCCCCCACATTCGGCACCTGTGCCTTCCCCTCTCTCTGGGTGGAGGCATGGAAGGTATTGCTCAGGCCCACTGTAGCTTCCCTTTGGGCTTCTAGAAATCTGGAATTGGCTATGGTTTTCTGAACAGCCACTTTGAATTTCCTTTGTTTGCATGAGACACCTGATCCTTTTGGGATCCTCCTAGTGTAAGTGTGATGAGCATGAATCTATCAAGGGCCTAAAAATACAGGGCAGATGTCCAGCACAATCATTTGCACCTTGAAACTACCTTGAAATAAATTTCACAGGAAAGCAGATAAAAGATAAAAGTAACTTTTTAAAAACTTAGACGTTCTAGGTCAGTGTGGAGCTACATGCCTATTATCCCAACTACTAGGGAGACCGAAACAGAAGGTACGCAAGTTCTAGCCCAGCCTGAATAAGACCCTATTACAAAACACAAAGTAAAAAATAATGGAAGATGTAGTTCAATGGTAGAGTGCTTGCTTAGCAGGCATGAGCCCTGAGTCCACCCCCCAGCACTGCAAAGCCAAACAAAAAATAAACAAAAACAGAACAAAATTAGAGTATGTGAGGATTTCTATTGGAGGGGAGGTGGAAATTACCATCTCCCCCCCTTTTCCCTCCCTCATTTATTCTACCTTCTTGAGGATAAAGCTCTGAGGTTCCCCAGGACATGTCAGCAGCCCTTAAAGATACATCTGTGCAGAGGCCCGCAAACCCACCCTGAGGTGTGAGCCTTGGCAGTCACACACGATTGCTTTAGGGGAACTTGGACCCAGCTGGAGGATTTCCGTCAGGAGGCAGCTCCTGCCTTGAAGCCATCATCGAAATAACCCACAGTACACCTTGACTTGTTTTCAGATTGCTGACATAATATAAAGATAAAATTGAAAAAAAAAAAAAGTCCATAGTGAATGAGCGCATACTTCCCTAGCACATGCCCGAGAAGAAGCAGCTTGAGGTTACAGCCGGGCAGGGAGGCAGAGGGCAAAGGCTACTTTCCTGCTTTGTCTTGGAGAGCTGTGTGACTTGGCAAATATGGGGCCTGATCTAGTCTTGTGCATAAAATAAGGATTATAAAAGCTCATACCTCAGTTTTGCCATGAGGATATAATCAGATTTATATAAAATGTGTGCCAAAAAGCCTTAGTGTCTAGGAAGCTGTGAGGTCATGCACAGGAAGTGAGGTACAGAGTCCTGCATGTTCAGAAGGCTTTGGAGGTCACCCAGGCCAGCTTGCTAGGGGACCTCAAGGCACAGGCAGACTGAACATCTTCTCAGAGGGAGCTAGGGGAGGTGGTGCTGGATCTGGGCATTCAGCTCCTTAATTTCCCAGGTGGCAAGAAGCAAACTTGGTATGTCCAGTCCAATCTGTCTCTTTGCACGGGATCATTTTTTGAAACACATTTTGCTAAAAATACGGGTCACTTCCTTGATGTGCAGACCTGAGGAGTTTTTTGGTGATTACCCACATTCGAGATTATCTCTGCAATACAGATCCCTCTCCAGTAACATAGGAAGCCAAACCTGGAAGCTGTGAGACACTGGCCTTGAGCACCATGACCCAGAGTCTTGCAGGACCAAAGTCACTTATGTCGTGCACTTCTGATTTTGCAGATCTCACAAGTTTACTTGCCCCTCCTCTCACTTCCACTACTCTGCAGAAAGCTTCTTTTCAGGGCAGTCCTCACGCACATCAAGTGGATTCCCTTTCTGTGGCTGCTGCACATGCACAAAGGAGATAAAGTACAGCTGTGCAGAGGAAGGAACTCAGCTTGTGCTCGAGCCACATGGCTTTTACCTCCTCCCTATTCCTAACGAGCCTTGGCCAGATGACCAACACGTGTCCTCGGGGTCAATCTGTCAGCAAAGGCTGGGAACACTGCAGTAATAAGCTTCAAACCTCAGTGACATGAAATAGCAAAGGTGTATTTCTCACTGTGATGCATAAACGGTGCAGGTAGTAGGGATGCTGGCCACCGTAGGGACCTGTGTGGTGGATAGCTTCTCCTCACATGCAGCCAGTATCCCAGGCTAGGACCACTGCTCAGGTGATGAGTTAGGCACTCACTCAGGGCATCTCTACCTGCACGTGACCTCCACTCCTTCTGTCCACATCTCTCTGGCCAAAGTGAGTTGTACATACTTCACTTCAGAAGGGAAGGGAGCTTCAATTTTTCCCTGTGCCCCAAAGAACAGCAAGAGAGTGGAATAGTTGTTCTCTAAAGAAACGTATTTACTGAAGTTTAGCTAACATATGATACAGTGCAGCTATTTTAAACATACACCTGTGGTTTGAGCCTGGTGTGGTGGGACACACCTATAATCCCAGTACTTAGGAGGCTAGGGCAGGAGGATTGCAGTAAATTTGAAGGCCAGCCTGGGGCTCCATAGGGAGTTCAGAGTCAGTTTGAACTATATAGCAAGAACCTGTCTAAAAAAGAAAGAAAGAAAGAAACAAAGAAAGAAAGAAAGAAAGAAAGACAGTTATAATTTGACACATACACATACCTGTGAAATCACTGCTCCACTCAAAGCTATGAGCATGTCTATAATTTCCGGAAGTTGCCTCATCACTCTTGCACTTTACCCCAACAGCCATACTGTCCACTCCCTAAGTAACCAGGCTGCTTTTTGTAACTGTATGGATTAGTTTGCATCTTTTAGAATTTCATAGAAACCTCTGCTACCTCCAAATGTGCCACTGTTTGGAGACAGGACCTTCAAAGAGGTAATCAAGTTAACATGAGGTCATTGGGTTGGGTCTGAGTTCCATAGGACTGGCATCTTGGTAGTCAGGGAAAATTTGGACACAGCCATATGGGGAAAACTCTGCGAATGTGAAGATGGTATCTATAAACCAGGAGAGAGGCCTGGAATGGTGCATCTCATGGCCTGCTGACACCTTGATCTCAGGCTTCCAGCCTCCAGGACTGACAAGCCATAAATGTCTGTTGTTTAAACTGCCTGGTCTGTGGCACTTTGTTACAGCAGCCTGAGCAAATTAATGGAATCGCTTTCATGTTCAAGGGAAGCACATTGAAGCGACTCCCTCAAAGATCTTTAAATACATGCATGGGGGCTGGGGATAGGGCTGTTAGCATGGGATAAGTATGTGGTCCAGGCTCCTTTATGTTGTGCGCACAGATGTCCTTTGTCATCCTCCAGGCAGTGTGGGGGAGAAGCCGGCAAGAGGAAGCCTTTCAAGCTCCAGGTTTTGTTTCTCCCTTGGAATGCTCAAAGCCTTCCCAGCTGTTCTACTGTAGGCCTGACTCACAGAGGCAAGAGGCAGTGCAGGGATGGATGGTGACTAGAACTGGGCTGAGTCTTTCTGAGTCTCTCAAAGAACACAGTGCATTAGAAACTGTCTCATGCCACTTGCAGCTGTGGCCATGCCTGCAGAACCTAGCCTGAAAGCCTGAGTTATGCAGAAGGATTCTGTAGGCTTGGCCTGCAATCCAAAGGAATAGAAAGCCAGGGTATTTCGCTCCCCTTGAACTGTGACTAGGGGACTTTACCAGAACCTCAGCACCTCTGTGTCCCTCCTTCCCTCAGGGACCTCCTCTACCCAGCCTTCTGGGACACCCATGGGAAGCCTCAGCTTGGATACCAGGTGCTATGGGAGCCGAAACATCACTGGGAGATTAAAGACTTTGATTTAACATATAGCAAACATTAACTGCAGCTCAGACTCATGTTACTCTGCACAGTATGCGTTCGTATTTACTCCATTTGGTCCTGAGACAAGGCAGTGTGACAGGAATGTCCACATCTACCCAAGAGAGGAGAAAACAGAGACTCAGGTCAGATTGCTGCCTGCAGAGGAGAAGGGACTGCATGATCCACGGGAGCCAGGCTGAGGTTCTAGAGATAGTCGCCAGCTTTAGCAAATAAAAGCGCAAGATGCTCAGGTAAAATTGAATTCAATTCAATAAAAAATTCAATTCAATAAAAAATAATTTAGGGATATAAATCTGTCCATGTGATAATCAGGACATAATTACACCAAAAAAGCACTGGTTGTTTACCTGAAATTGAAGTCACTTGGCATCCTGTGTCTAGCAAGCCGCCTGGGTGCTCAGGGGTCCTCCTGCCAGGCTGGGTGTGGGCTACAGTTGGCCCTGCTTCCCAGCTCTGTGTGTTCTCTGGAATGCTTTCTGAAAGTAGCCTCACCATCTACACTCGAGGTTACCACCCAGCACTTCGGGCAGGATGTGACCAACTGTATTTTATTTGGCTGGCACTATTTTAATTAAAAGACTTTTATTATTTGATTTTCAAAAATCAGGAGCTCTCGTATAGAAATCCGCATTTGTGGCATTCTTAAACCCAGCCAGCTCTTCTAAGAGCTAAGAGCATTGAGTCAGGGATCTACCAGCGAAGAACCAGCCGTGCTCAGCCTGCACTTCCCACTTGGCCTCATCTCTGTGACTTTGTCCTATCCAGCAGCCCCTGCTGGCATTGAGTTTCCTACTTTTCTGTCCAACACATACACTAGAGTCCCCCCTTCTTGCAGCAATAGCACAAAGCCCAGAGCTTTCCATCCACTCTCCACCCTTTTCACAGTCTCTCGAAGCCTTGAGTCCATGCTCCAATGCCCGTGTACTGTGGTTGCTCTGCTACCCCACCTCAGAGCCCACAATGACACAAGGCCAGTCCACGAGTGACTTCTTTCCTTCAAGACCTTGAAGTCCTCACTGCGATGCTCTCTGTTACGCAGAAGTATGTTGCAGTTTGCTTGAATTTCTTTATTGTTCAGATTGAGCAAATTAAAATATGACTTTTTTCTTTTTTACTTTCAAAGATTATACAGAACCAAAATTGTGAGTGTGGCCTGGAAAGCTGGAAGTGGGGATGTCTCATCTATCCATGTGCTATTTAACATAGACCTAGCCTCCCATCTCTGGGTAATAAGATCTCTGGGTGGTATAGCACCATGTGCTTAATGAGGCTTCCCTTTGACTGACTGATTGATTGATTACCAAAACACTCAGCGCTCCTGGCAAAGCAGTTCTCCCTCTGTTGAGCAAATTATCTTTATACATTATCATCTTTGGAGCTCTCAGCAATGTCTGGGAACCTTTGCATGGGAGGATGTAGGCCTGCCAAAGAGGAGGGGAATCAAAGCAGGAACTCTGAGGCTGGTGCAGAGTTTCATATCTACTCTTGAGTTTAAACCAGGAGTTGGTAAGGTGCTGCCAGCATGTCCTATCTAGTCTATTTTTATAAATAAGGTTTTATTGAAACTTATTCATAGCTTATCAATGGCTGCTTTTGTGCTCAAGGGCAGAGATGAGTTGTTATAGCAAAAACATATTCAGTCTATCAAGGCTGAAATATTTACTATTTCTGGTTCTTTACAGAAAAAATATTCAGACCTGCACCTAGTCCCCTGCCTGGTAGGAAACAATGCTGCCATTCTTTACTCCTAGGATTGATACAGGAAAGTTAATGTATCATAAAGCAAAGTGCTCAAAGAAAATGCTCTATGACATCAACTCTCCCCACCTAATAAGTCTGTCTGACCAAGCTGTAGAAAGTCCAGCAGAGGAGGGACTGAAATAACTATCTTAGTTACTTTTATCTCATTGTTTAGACAAAATACCTGACATCCAAAGTTAAAGAAGGAAATGTTTATTTAGCTCAGTTTGTAGAGGTTTCAGTCCATAATTGGCTGGCTCCAAGATGAGGTGGTAGCACTCAGAGCCAGGAGGGCCTTCTTATTACCCACTCCAAGAACCATGCCAAACCAACCAGCAGAGTGACCTAGTCATCATTCACCCTTGAGTCTAGCATCACACACTCTAAATCCAGCCACCACTGAACAGTCCCACCTATGACCACATGTGGCTTGGGGGTGGGGGTGAGGGTGGGGGTGGGGAGATCTAGATACAAGCCATAACAATCCTCATGCATCTGGAAGAACTTATGAAGACAGAGAACAGGGAAATGTCTTGAAAATAAATTGTCAAAGATACAGACATGCAAGTTTTCACTTCACATTTAGTAACCAGCAAGGAATCTACATATTCTGGCCTAAGACTGGAGGGGAAGGAGGAGCTGGCCAAGCCAGTTTGATCTTCCCTGGAGAGTATTTGGTCAAACACTGATGGGGTCTGGAAAGAACAGCTGAGCTTCTTTCTGGCTACACTGGGCAGTGATGTAGGCAAGCACTATCAATGCACCTATAATCCAACACTGGACTTGAAGTCCCCATGAGTTAAGCACCTTGCAAATCAGCTTTCCCATCATTGGGACACAATGCTTGCTACTCACAGCTTAAAGGAGGAGAGGTTAAATATTTGACACAGTTGGGTTTAGTGCCTGGTCAGTTGGCTCCAAGACAGGAACATCAAGGCAGAAAGGAGTGGCAGAACCTAGAAGGAAGAAAGCTGTGCCTGAGAGGAAGAGTGAGAAACCAGATGGAGACTCGAAGAGGCCATGTCCAGGAGTTGCCTAGACATATCCTGAGTGTGCTCCACCAATGCCCAAGGCAGATCCCATAGCCAGTCAGGCACCATCCTAACTGCCACACCTTCTAAAACCCACTTCAGAACCTACAAGACTTTGGGGACCATTTTAGATCTAAGTCATCACTGTCTGTGTTGGTCTAATGACGGAGTCTGCTGCCACCACACAGCTTCAGCACAGGGGCTGTGCTCAGGGGTCATGAGGTCCATCCAGTAGGACTCATGTAGCCTGGTTAGGCTGGTGTGGTGTGTCTACCTCAAGAGCCCACTCAGCTGTAACCTGGCTCATGGAAAGGGCTCATGAAATGCTCACAGAGAATGATAACGTGTTTGTCTTTACCAGGACCCCTACAGCTCGTTCCCACATTCTGTCCATATTATTTCCATGGTATGCTGTATATGAGTGGCAAGAAGCAAGATTTTCTAGGGTTCCTCTCTGTTGGTGCCACCAGGGGTCTGCCACTGTGTCAGTTGCATGCCACTGACAACCCACTCAGCTCGGCCCCATGATTTTCCTTTGGTCATTTGGTTTACCTTTCACAAAGCTTTCTACATTTCAGCTATAACTGAGTAAAGGTTTGTAGCTGGAAGTAAAAGATTGGTTAAAGGTAACAATAGCATCAGTTCCCCCACCCCACCACATACTGCTCATAGAAGATTCTCCCAATGTCATGGAAACAGTCTGACATAGATCTATACAACCTAATGCATTTCCTCAGACTCCCCAAAAGCAAGAGAAGCAAGCACTTATTAGTACAGACATCAAGACTATATTACATCAAGACAATAAGAATAGAAGAGTCCTTCGTAACCTCAGGGGTTGTGCACTAAGACCCCCAGAGAATACCTAAAACCACAGAAAGTATCAAACATCAGTTATACTATGTTCTTCTATAGTTGTAGTATAACTAAGAATATAGTTACACTCTATTCTTCACAGATTTGTATCTGTGATAAAATTTAATTTACAGGTTAGACACAGTAAGACATTAACAAAATACTATAAATCTTAGCAACCTCGACATATAATTTTCCTTCCCTTATTAAATGAAGAATTTTCACTTATTTATTTAAATAAAGCAGCTTGTAGCTTTTCTTTGGTGTGCCTGAATTGTTAGCATCACTGACTTTGTGCTTTGGGGCCAATATGTGACACAAGGGTCCCATGATATAAGTGGGTCTGGTAACAGAGAAGGCTGTGACATGACTATCAGGCAGGTAACAAACATATAGAGTGTGGATACACTGGGCAGACGCGACACTGGGCAGGTTGGATGTTGCAGGATGGTGCAAGATTTAATCATGATGCCCAGAATAGCATGAAATTTAAAAAACAAAAGATTATGAGTTGTTTGTTTTGTTTCTGGAAGTTTCCATTTAATATATTTACAGAGTAGTTGACCTGAGGTAACTGAAAGCATAGAAAAGACAGCTGTTGATATATATATATATATATATATATATATATATATATATATATATATATATATATCTTGATTCTCTTGATTCTATCTAAGGTTGACATGTTCTGTTCTGTGTTTTATGTGAAGAGAGCTTGTATCAGGGCCCTGTCTCTAATCTCACCTTGGTTATGCTCTACTGGGAGGTGACATCATCCTACCAAGGTGTGTTTAGCACCACAATCGGAAGACACTAGACTTCTCCTTAGGTATAGGAAAGGCCCTGAGAACCGAGGGTTCTGGGTAGCAGGCATAACTGAAGTTTGGCACAGCGCTGAAAGGCTTGTTCTATACCTGGAGCAGCACAGAGCCAGGAACAAGCCATCAGAATTTGCACTCAGATCATTGGGCACCAAGCCAGCCTACATACTTCCCCAATTTCAGAGGCTTGGTAAAAGGGGCAGCTGTGTCCAAGGCACACTCCTTTGTCTCTTGATCCCACTCAGAGGACCCTCCACCCACCAAGAGGGGAGCAGGACAGTGCTGTGGTCACCTGTTCTCATGGTCTTCATTCACATTCCTTTGTCTCGTTGCGGGTCCCCCCACCCCCCGTGCAGTACTGGGGATTGGAACCAGGTCCCTCACACTGACCTACATCCCCAGCCCTTTTTGTATTTTGTATTCTGAGATAGGGTCTCATTAAATTGCTAAGTGGTCCAGGCTATGCTCAAACTTACAGGCCTCTTGCTGCAGCATTCCAGAACGCTAGGACAGGTATGTGACTCCGTGTCCAACATATTCCTCTGCTTGTATCCAAAAGACTGTCTTATTTAAAATGATGATCTGCCTTGGACCAGACAAAGGAAAAGGACACTTGGGTCTATTGTCACCCCACATTTTGAGGTGAGTTCCAAGCCACAGTCACTTAAGGAGTCCTGCATTGTAGATAGATGTGGAATTCTCTCTGGCTTGGAAATGGTAGATCCCACCAAGGCTTCTGAGAAGGAGCCATCCTGTGGAAGGTAGGCTGAGTTTTCAGGGCTCATCCTGATTGCTAGAAAAGACCAGAAGTGTCACAGTGTATGCGGGACCTCAGCTGCATGACAGCCTGCATTGCTGCCACCCAGGCCAGCCTGGCCCAGCCCTGGGAGAAGGCTTCTTCTCCCAACCTGGCTGCTGCTGCTGACCTGGAGCCCAGATACCAGAGGTGTTTGTCCTGGGCTAGCTGGCCCATCCTTTCCCCTTTCCAGGGGCTCTGACACAGAGCGCCATCATGCAGAAGATGGAATTCGAAACAGGTGGCTGGAGCTCCTGATGTGTGGCACAGATCTCCCCTCACCACCTTCCCGAAGGATGGCAAGGATGGCACGCTGGCCCCAGCTGCCCATGACCCTCATCTGTGGCATCTCTGGTCTCCTCTGGGTTTTGACGTCGATGCTAAGTATGTTTTGCTCTGTGTTCCTGTGTCCAGTGATAACAGAAGTTGTGAATTATGGCCACAGCAGCAAATGTTTTTAATCTGCCATGAAATAAATGCAGTGTTTTCTGCCTGGGGGCCGCAGCAGCAAGGCCAAGGCCAGAGCTGCAGCTGCCACGATACCGCGGCCTCAGCTGACGTCAATGTAAGTCATTCCAGGCCGAGGACTCCACTCAGGAAGCTTGCAAGTGATATTGAAAACAAATTTGCATTTTTTCCTTTCACCGGAACTCAGCCTTTCTCCATTCCACTGAGATGTCTTCACCAGTCCCTGTATAAACGGCATGTTGAACAGATCCAGCTTGCAAGGTACACAGGAGACAACCACAGCTTTTGTCCTTTAAGATTTATGCAGCCCGACTCATGTTCCTTGGCTTGGGATGAAAACCTTGGCAAGCTCTCACTTTTCTGCTCCTCTTAGGAAATAGTCTGTCCGATGGTTGCTTTAAATGGAAAACAGTCTCAACTTGGAATTTCAACATCTGGGCCAAGATATTAGTCAAAACTCCACATTTTAACATCCCATTCCCCTCTCCACTCTAGATGAGCTTGCTTAGGGCTGGAAGCTGGCCTGGGAAAGAGGCGAGGCTGTTTTGCCTCCTTCCCTGCTGTTGTCTTCTCTTCCCGTGTTCTTCCTCCTCGACAGGTCATGCCTGGCAGAAGGTCAGAGCAGCAGGAGCATCCCTGACCTGAGGGGCGCTGGGTGTGGCTTTGCGTTCTTCCACCCTGGATGAGGGTCTTTGTGCTATGGGGCTCTCAGTGGGTCTGTCCTTCCTGATCCTCTTCTGGGTGGCCACTTGTGTCTTCTTTCTGGCATCTTGCTGCTGGGGTTCTGTGGTCCTAAAAACCAAGCACCTCCAAGACCTGTAACTGGTTCCCTCTCCACGTAACTCCCATCCAGTTCCAATTCTCCTGCATCTCTCACCCTGACAACCTCCAGGGAAGGCTGTGTGTTAGTTCCCGTGGCTGATTCAAAATTGCTGTTGTCATTGAGATCTAAAATGTCCTTTATAGAGTATTGAGAAGTGGGACTTGTAGAGAGCAAGTCATGGGGGGCTTGGCTTGGAAGTGCCTGCCCTTGTCCTTGGCTCACCATTCTCTCCCTATTTCATGGCTGCTGTGAGGTGGGCAGCTCTAGTCCACATCTTCCCACCATGACATTTCTCCCTGAAAACCATGGACTACAATCACTGAAGCTGTGAGCCCAAATAAATGGTTGCTCCTTTAAACTTCAACTGCTGAGTGCTCTGTTCCAGTGACAGGAAAGTGACTAATATAAACCACCTGGATGGCTACAGATAGCAGAAAAGTATCTGCTTATGGTTCTGCAGGGCAGAAGTCCAATATCAGCTTCACCAGCCTGAATTAAGCTGCCGGCCAGGCCAGCATCCCTCCAGGCTCCAAGGAGGACCCACTTTTTGACCTTTCTAAAATCTGGGGGCTGCCACCAGTCTTTGGCTTGTGGCCACATCGCTCTATCCAATGCCTTTGTGGGCATCTGACCTCCTGTTCTGTGGGGATCTGAATCTCTTTGTGTCTCTTTTAAATGAGGAGGACATGAATAGCTGCATTTGAGGCTTACTTGTCTTCATTCAGGATGATCCAGGGTCAGCTCCCCATCTCATGATGCTTACCCTTATCACACCTCCAAACACCATTTTTCCAAAAACATTTCTAACTCTAGGGATGACCTGGCATTGACTGGGACTTTTGTTATCCTACTGTGGCCTGTCTCTGAATACCAGATGATGATAGAAAAGCCAGCTTTTTCTTCCCTAAGATGGAGGTGTCCCCTGATAAGCTCGATAAGCAGCCTGCAGAAGAAAAAAGATGTTCGAGGTGTGGGGTCAAACCCCACTTACCTCTGTGGAGCACATGCTCTCCACAGACACATCTCTGAGAGAGCCCTCTTTCACAGCCTGTGTACCAGTGGTTGATAACCATATATTCCATAGTGTCGTAGTGAAAGGCTCAGGTTCTCTACCATTTCCTGTCACACCAAAAGTGATTTGGCCCCCCAAGTGTCACTTGTAACCATCGGTTACCTTTGCTGTACAATTATTAGTGGTTGGTGTTGTGCAGGACTATACAGCCTTTTGGATTCTACAAAGTATGGCCTGTCTAGGAAACCCGTGAGAGGCCCCTGGGGGCTGTGATCCAGCCATACACCATCTGAAAGCCTGGGGCCCCAGCTCTGGACCCTTGTTTGGGCAGGAATCATCTTGTGTGCATGCACAACACAAATGCCTGTGGTTCCCCTGGACCTCCCCACAGCCAACCTCATTCTCATCTCTCTAATATCCTAGGCACTTCCTATAGGATGCTTGATGATGTAAATACTGCCATGTGATTGGGCAATGCTAGTAATGAATGCCATGGAGGTGCTTCAGTATCAGGACTTGCACCTTATAAGTGGTGTGCTGGTCTAGAAACCTTTGCTCTGTGGGTGAGCAGAGGGTCATTTAATTGGTGTGTGTGTGGGGGTCAATATTTGTATGAACCAAGCAGAAAGGTATAAGCTTGTTTGGAAATGAAATGCATGGCTCATCTTGCAGAATGTACTCTAGATTTTGGAAAGGGAAGGAATAGATTTGCTTGGAAAGTTCTAGAATGTTCAGCTAAGAAATTAGATTTGAGTGTGCTGCTTAATAGGAAACCCATTTGTTCTCACAGTTACCCATGAAATCGCAGTTTATATAAAAAGAACTAATAGGTATCTGGAGAGATACTTTTCACAATGATAGTATCATTAGAGGCTCCATGAACATATTTTGATTATTTTTTAATTTCATGAATAATTTCTCCCTACTCTTTCTTTTAGCATTCCAATAACCCCTCCTTCACTAATGACTTGAAAGAAAATTTAAGGCTTATCATATTCACTAACAACTCACCTCATTCTTTTTTTTTAGAGTCTCGCTACTGACTCATAGTAATCCTCCTGTTTGTACCTCCCAAATGCTGGCATTACAGACGCGTGCCACCATGCCCAGACTCCATCGCCAGCTCAGCACGTTCTAGAGTGGGGCTGGTGCACAAGTAGGGCCAGGAACTGAACCCTGGCCCCTGCACTTCCTCTAAGCAAGCTCTAAGTCCACTGAGCTATACCACCGGCCCTTCCTTATTCTTGATTCTCATGTCATTGGCTTTGAGAAGGGCCTGTTCTGAGTGGACCAATTCTCTCTCTCTCTCTCTCTCTCTCTCTCTCTCTCTCTCTCTCTCTCTCTCCCCCTCCCTCCCTCTCTCTCTCTCTCTCTCTCTCTCTCTCTCTCTCTCTCTCTCTCTCTCTCTCTCTCTCTCTCTCTCTCTCTCTCTCTCTCTCTCTCTCTCTCTCTCTCTCTCATACCAGGAATAGAATTCAAGGCTTTGCACTTGCCAGGCAAGCACTGTACCACTGAGCTATATCCCCAGCCCCCATTAATCTCTTATTTAGATAGCATCTCTGGGAAAACTGAGAAAGATTTACAGTCAGCCTTAGAGTTTGTCTGCCATATTTGTTTGCTAGAGCTGCCATGACAAGATCCCACACAGTGGTAAAATAAAGGATAAACATGTGTTCTCTCTTCATTCTGTGGACTGGAAGTCCAATGTCAGGGTGTTGGCAGGTCTGGCTTCTTTGAGGCACTCACCGTGACTCACACATGGCTGTCTTGCCCCTCTTTCTTGTATGGCCTCTGTGTCCTATTCTGTTCTTCTCATAAGGACTCTAGTCATATTGTATTAGAACTCTCCCCCTATTTAAATTTTTTTCTTTACTATTTAAAGACCCTGTCTCCAGATACATATATCTTCTGAAGTATTGAAGGGTAGGACTTCAACATGAGAAGGCTGGTATTATTAAGGTATCATGCACTTTACATGCATGATGTCAATCAATAGCCCTAGTCACATTGTAAGATAGATACTATGGTCCTCATGTATGTAGGATGAAACCACGGCCCTCACAGATTAGGTTACCTGGGCAAGGCCACACATCTAGCAAATGGCACAGACACGATCAGCTCAGGTCTATATGCCCTAAACATGGATTTTTTTCCATGCACATACTGTCTGCTGGGACCAGGTGGCTGCATAAGGGGACTAAGAGGAGGAGGTGGTATAATGCAAGCTGGCACTAAAAATAAAGTGCTAGGGGTCACACGCCTATGAACAGTCAGCCTGAAACTTCCCCTTCCCCTCCCTTATCCAATGACTAGTTGTGTTTCTTTTCCACTAGATTAACCCTTACACGCACATCTGACTTGATCATGACCATGGCAGGAGCTGGAGAGACTCCCTCTTCTTAGAAAGGAGAAATGGAGGGCAGATGAAGTGAAGGAGGCTTTGAGCCATAGAGAGTCTGACACTGACTCATGGCTGGTGCAGGAATAAGCTTGGATGCTTGGGGAAGACAATTAGAGGAAAGCAAGTAGGGGAAGATCAAGATCACCATGGTGGAGGAAGGAAACTCCCCTCACCTCTTCCCTGGAATTCCATCCTGGCTGGTCTAGAGCACCTGAGTCCACATCAGGGGTCCCCAAGTATTAGAGGCTGAATTGTGTTCCCCAGAATTCACATGTTCAGGCTCTAACCCTTACTACCTATTTGGAGATACAGTCTTCAAGAAGTAATCGAGTTAAAGTGAGGTCATGACAGTGCATCCCAGTCCAGCCTCACTGGGGACCTTGTCAGAGGGGAGATTAGGACACAGAGGGAAGATCATGTGAGGACACAGGGAGAGGACAGCCATCTGCAGGCCAAGGAGAGATGCCTCAGGATAAATGAACCCTGCTGAAAAGTTGACCTTGGACTTCCAGCCTCTAAAACTATGAGGAAATAAATCTCCAATGACTAAGCCACCTGGTCCGTGACACTTTGCTATGGCATCCCAAGGAGACAAACGCACTGGAGACAAACTTCACTCTTCTGTCTTTCTTCCTCCCAGAGTGGTCTTAGCTTAGTTCTGGAGTCTACTCTACCTACACAACTTACAAGCTGAAGACGAGAGACACGTGCAAACAGGCCAGTTATAAAGAAAACACCAGAAAAAGACACACAAGAGACTACATTAGAAAAACACTATGACAGGGAGATCGCTCAGTAGAATAACATTTGTGTGACAAGCACAAGGTTCTGAGTTCTATCCCTGGTACCACAAAACAAAGTAAAAGAAAAACATTGAGCGTCTACACCCATACTGCCCTGAATGCATCCAATCTCATTTGATCTCAGTAACTAAGAAGTGTTGGGCCTGGTTAGTCCTTGAATGGAAGAAAAACATCTAGCACCTTACACAGAAAGCACCTGGACATGATGCAGAAGGGGCACTGTTAAAAAAAAAAAAAAAAAGTCATTCCTAGCAACTTTCTCAGATTTCTCTAAAGTTCCCCACTGAGCCCCTATCCCTATAATTCCCTGATCTGAGGATGTGCCTCCACCCTTCACAATTTCTTTAAACTTGTGCTCAGTCCTTGGCATTAATATGGTGGAGAACCAACATTTCTGCAATATTGAGTCTCCTAATGTAGGAAGGTGACATCTTTGTGAAAGTACTTTGAAAATGGTAAACACTATGTATGTAAAATGCTATTGTCTAAATCATTGGAAGTGTCTTTATATTTGATCAGGTCACATATTACTGGTGAGGACTACACTGAAAAGAAAACTTGCAGCAAATACCTGAGTGGAAGCTGGTGGGCAGGGTGGGGTGATGGGGAACAGCTGTGCACCCAAATCCCAGGCCACTGGCCTTCACAGGTTTCAGGAAGCTTCTGCACATGAACTTGAACTGAGGTTCCTTACACAATAAGCAGAGGGAGTTGGTTAAGCAATGCATGGCTCAGGAAGTCCATTGCTGGCCTGGGTTCTGCAGCCATAACTCTGGTCTACTTAAAGGCATGCTCTAGCTTGGTCCTGAGGATGGGAGGTCAGCCTTTTGTGGTTTGTGATGTTTGGAGGATCTGACATCAGAAACGAAACATATGTTTCTATACTTTGAATCTTTTCTCATTGACTTTTCCCTATTTTATACACTTGTATTTTGTATCTAAGAGGACTGCAAGGTTTAGATCTTTCTATGCTCCCAAGGAAAACCTGGGGAAGACACATGGTTTACAATGGCTAGGAACATGGGCTTTGGAGTGAGGCACATCTGGGATTATGCCCTGGCTCTGCCACTGAGATCTAGAGGATGCTGATAAGTAACTTCTCTCCAAAATCCACTGTCCTCACTTGCAAGTGGAGATCCTTCTCTACTCAAGTAGTTTGGTGAGACTTTAGTGGGTAAGTCCTGCAATGCTTAATTTAGTGACTTGCACCTTGGATCCTTGCAGAAAGAAGAACTTCTGAACAACTCATCTAAGAGCCTCGCACTGTGTGTATAGCACTGATTCTCAGTCTTGACCAACATCAGATTCACCTAGAAACCCTTGCAAACTTCTGTGACCCAGGATGGACCAAAAAACAAGCACAGTGGAATCTTGAGGGGTATAGTCAGATTGAGAGCCTCCATGGAAGCTTGCGAGGAGCAGAGGGGGTGGCTATCCCATGCGAAGATGGAGGAAGTGTCTATGGGACTACCTACCCCAGCTTTCCCTCATCATGTTGCTCTCCTGGGCTGCCAGAAGCAGAGCGGCCCTACAGAAGTTTCTCAAATTAACTTGGCTGAGAGCCGGCCCAGCCCAGAGTGTTCAAGGCTGTGAGGTTGCAGGGGCCATGAAGAATTGAGGAAGCCCGTGAAACCAGGGGGCAGAAGGTGGGAGGCAGAAGAGATGTGTGGGTGGGAGACCACTGGCTCACTGAGAGCCACGAGTGGCACAGTGAACTCAGGCTGGGCAGCTTCAGAAGGCAGGGAGGTACAGAGACAAGGGTCTGTAGATAGGGAAGGAATAAATAAGGGTCTCATTAAGTTTTCTGGCTAATCCTGACTAAAAGGAGCTAAAACACTACTAAAATTATTCTCTTGGAAACAATTTCAAGGACAAGGATAGAAAAAAAAAAAAAAAAAAAAAAAAAAAAAAAAAAAAAAAAAAAAAAAAAAAAAAAAAAAAAAAAAAAAGAGGAAACCGGATAAAAAGACACAGAATAATGCAGGTGACATTAGGGACTTGTCAGAAAGGAAGCTGGCAGAGGCAGAGGCAGACACAGATGTGAAGAGAGCCAAATACGTAGAGCCAAAGGCCGAGACAGCTGTCCTTTTCCTCTTCCAATAAAATGCAGGAGGGATGAGGGTGAGGGACTGCTTAACTTTGGAGAAGTCTCTTGATCAATATATACAAATATATGTTCACATCTATATACATATACAACTATATTGTTTGGTATATTACTACTAATGGCCACATAGTCCTTTGCTAACTCTATGCTACCTTCTACAAAGCCCCACCCAACTAGCTACTTGCTCATCCCAGATATAAGATTCTGTCAAGGACAAATACACTGACAACAAAAGTTCAAAAAGCCCCCTCCCCCCACATATGCAAATAAATGACAATGGAAGGGTTCCCTAGTTTAATCCACAGGCAGACCAGAGAGCCAATCAAATTATGGCAAGTTCCAGGTAGGGGAAAGGGCCTCTGGCATCCAGCTTTTTTAAAAAAAGAAGAGCCCACAGGCCCTCCTTCCTTCTAAAGACCACAGCCTGCCTGTCTCTAGAGCAGGATTCTGTCAGCTCCTTTCCCTGCTTACAAAGTGCCTTTTTGTCTAAACTGCATTCCTTTAACTTGTTACTGGTGCTGAGTTTACCGTCCTGGATAGCTACCTATCTCAGAAGAGCAACAGTGCTGGTCCCCAGACACACAGAGAAGGGGAGCCTGGTCACCAAAGAGGTGCCACTCTCTGCTTGTTGTTCCTGCTGAGGTGGCCTCAAGGCAAAGCACCTCACCTCACCTGGGTACCTGTGTCTTGGGAATAGATGAGAGGCTGAAGAGGAGCCCCTCTCCAGCCTTGTTGTTTGGCCCCAGTTTAGCTTTCACCTGCCTGATACCCATCTGTCCCTCTGCTTCTTTCTAGGGAAAACCCCAGGCCCCAGGCCACCATTGACTTCTGCAGCAGTATTTTTTCCTACTGAGAGATACAGGCAGGTCCCATGTTGAGACTGTGCCTCTTGTCTGCTCCACAAAGCCCTGTGCTTAGTACTGCTTCTGGATTGTTCTGGGCTTCTGGGTTAGTGCTGAAGTTCTGTCTTTGCTGTTCCTGCCCTAGAGACAACAGTTTGCCAAGGAACAAGGAGGTCCCCAGGCTCTGCTGCCACTCTCAGGGGCTGGCTGGTTGCTGCTGCTGGGATCGCTGACGGTGCCTACCACAGGTCCTCATGTGCTTTCATGTCTTTATGAGATATAGTTAAAAAACACAGCGAATACTGTCACAGAGCGCCATTCAGGGAAGCTTCTAGTTCTGCCTCAATGTGACAAGGAAACATTTTCAGTTGTTTCGGGATGTGGAGGCAGCCACAATGACACAAAGCAAAGACACTCACAGGAGAGGACCTCTAGAACTGCTTCAGAAAGTGGCAAGGATGATGGGTAAGGATGCTGGAAAGCAGGGGAAATATTTTGAGGGGGATTAATGGCAATATGTCTTTTAATGTACTAAGTTTTAAAAAATTTTAACAGCAAATATATTTTTCAATCATACTTTCTATATAGTACAATGGCACCTCAGTTCATAGACTTAATTCATTCCACCATTCTGTTTGCAAACTGAATTGATTGTGAACCAAATCAAATTGCCTCATAAGTTTCAATATAAATACAAATAATTCATTCTGAACCATAGGTATTTTTTAGCCGCAAAAATATGAAACTAAGCACACCACAATATGCAGAGAGTACACTAACCTCCCTTGAGGTGATTCCTGACATGGAGGACAGGAAGGTGGGTGGGGATGAGATTATTTTTGGAGAGAGTACCCCTGCATAAGGACATCTGGAAATTAAGGTCAATATTGATGACAAATCTGTCTAATGTCGCTTGTTTCTTCCTGTGTTACACAGCCCTCTGGAAATAAGAGAGCACATTTTTGTTCATCAGAGTCAGTTATGTTAGAGTGCTGCTCCACAAAGAAATCCTGGCATTTTACTTTTCCATAACTGGTTTTATCATATCACTGCCAACTCCTCCCTGTCTTCATTTTCCTCAGTGGAATACTCCTCAGCAAGTGCCTTCTATTGCTTACTCTAGAACTCAGCAAGTTCCTCATTGTTGTCTCTTCCTTATGGTCGTCATCAGGCTTCCCTGCATATGCACCACCCATGTCCAGGCCCACAATCTTGCCCATGAACGCAATGTCCTCCACTGCCTGTGCATCAGACTCTTCAAACTCAGTGACACAAACTGAACACAGTTTCCTCCAGGCTGAGCTTAAGGTTTGGTATACCACAGTACAGCACATCTTTCCAGGTTTTGTCAACATGGTTGATCCCATGCAGAACATTAAAATATTTCTTCCAGAACTCTTTCAGAATCAAAGACATCTCTTCAGTGACATTAAAACACTGATGAAGAGTGCTTTTCTATATAACTTCTTAAAGATGCAGATAACTTGATGGTCCACGGGGTGCAGAAGAGGTATTTTGTTGAGGAGAGGAATTTGGCCTTGAAGTCATACATATCATTTGAATTTTCTATAAGGACTGGAGGTGGCCCTGGGGCATTGCTCATCAGAAGGTATACTTCAGGTAGTTGGCTGTCAGAGGGAGATTTCTTAATGAGGGGTGTGAGCCATTGTGCAGCTATTCCATGAGCAACTGCCTCAGGACTTCTCCTTGTCCCTCCACATGCTGGGCAGTCTGACCTTGCTCACATTCTGTTCCTTGAATGAATGAAGCATCTGGGAATGGTTCACCAGGCATGATTTAATCTTCAGATTACCACTCAATGTTCACACACAACAAAAGGGTCAATCTATTCTTCATCTCTCAGGCTTTTTTTTTTTTTTTCTTGGTACCAGGGATTGAACTCAGGACCCTGTACTTGCCAGGCAGGCACTTATTCTACTGAGCTATCTCCCCAGCCCAATCTATTTTTCATGGACTTATGCCCCAGCAGCATCTATTCCCCCAGATGACTTAGGTTCTATTTGACACCTTCAGAAGAGCTCTGCTTCATTGCAGTTGAATACTTGTTGAGAAATGTATCCTTCTGCCCACACAAACTCCATGAATTGTTTCTCATGGGCCTCTCTAGCAACTTCTGCAGAACTGGAAGTCTGGCCATGTTTTGTCACACTGTGGATGCCACTTTTCTTGTAAAATTTATCAAGCCACCTTCTCCTGGCTTGAAATCCATCTCTCATTGCAGTTGTAGAGGACTTTTCTTGCTGTACATCACTGTACAACTTTCTGGCTTTCTCACAGATCATATCTTTCCTAATGCTGTCACCTGCCAGCTGTTTCCCATTCAAGCACATTGGCAAGTCATTCCATCTCTTGATGTCCTCTACTTGATTAATGTCACTATTGATTTTGCCACATCAGCTCCACTGATGACATCTTTGTTTTTTCAGACTAATTGAGATTGTTGGCTTTGTCATTTTGGACTCGGAGGCCAGATTAATCACATGAATACTGCATTCATGCATCTCTACAGCTTGCTTTTTCAATGCATGGTTAGTTCTCCACAACCTTCTTATCTTTCTTGTTCTGCTCTTTCTTGTTACCTTCACTATTGCTCTGGGTATTCTGGTCACCTGTACTACCACTCTGCACTCCTTTTTAACCCTACTTGTTCTGCACTTTCTTTGGAGCCTTGCTGCATTGAATGATACTGTACAGTACTTTAGGTGCAGAAAGGCTTCAGGTCAAGTGTTCATAGGTCAGTTTGTAACCATGGTCTTGACTAGAGGAAGCCATGACCACATGTCAAAGTCGGTTAGATGGTTGTATTCAAGTCCTGGCAGAGAAAATGGCTGTGGTCATGTTCATTATCCAATGAAGAGTTCAGGAATGGAAGCAAAATTTTGCTGGATGCTTCTGTTTGCCAAACAAATTGCTTGCAAATTGAAACATTTGTGGACCAAGGCATTATAGCAGTGGAATGAAAGGCTGGGTTCCCTCTGACAAGAGCTGCAAGTCCTGGTAGTTTAAATGGCTAGGCATTCCTACCAACCTGACTTTCTTTCCTGTTGTTGCCAACTTTAATACCATAAGTCCTATCTTTTCTCTATGTTATTCTGGTCTAGCTACTATGACAGGACCACAGTGTGTGGTTAACAGACCAGAAATGTTAAAATCCCAGAGGTGGGAAGTCTCAGATCAAAGTGTCTGCAGGTGTGGTTCCTTTTGAGGCCATTTTCCTAGACTGAAAGACCCACCTTCTCCTACTATCTTAATGAAATTGACCCACTGGCAGTGCCTAATCTCTGCTTATGTTACCAGTCAGATTAAATTGGGGGTCACCCCAATGACCTCTTTGTAACTTGACCACCTCTTTAAAGGTCCCATCTGCAAATACAGTCACTCTGTGAGGTGGAGGGCTTGGATTCACCTTGGGAAGTTTGCAGAGTACAGCCTTTAACCATTTCCTGAAATGCCAAGAAAGAAATGAAAGATATAATGCTAGGCACCTAAAAAGCAGGCAAATGTTTATTTGTTTTGTTGTTTTTTTGCAGTCTTCCAGGATTTTGGGTGTAGTGTCAAGTGTGAGGGTCTTGAGCAGGCCGATAGAATGTCCCCTTCTGGGGTGCTGGCTGACTTTTATCAATCAGCAAGTCAGGAACAGGAATCCTGGTGGGTGGACACAGACCTTTAGAAGCTAAAGGTGACAAAAAGCTCACAGGTCAAGCAGCACTTTGAAGAAAGTGGCTAAGAGGAACTGACAGGGTGTCGGAGGTCAGAGACTGTTGCAAAAAATACCTTGCATTCCACCCAGGGGGTGGCAGTGAGTCAGCCTTCAAGATTCCACAGAAACTTGCTCTCCTGTGACAACTACTGGCCACCTCTCTGCCCAGTTCATGCTGAGATGAACTGGAGTAGAGCCCTGTTGCTGGAAGCCACCACGGAGGGACAGAGCAAGGGACAATAGGAGGTAGGCCCTTGCTGGTGGTCTTTGCATGTGAAGTGTGAATTAAAAATAGAGTAGTGTTTTAATTTTTTGGGCAAGTGTGTTATAGTGAAAGACATATGCCTGTTAATGCCCTTTAGGATACTTCTCACTTCAATTACACTTATGCTATCAGTCTTGCCACATTCTAAAACATTTCTGAAGTTCTTCTCCAGGGTGTATCTTTAGTCGTACCATTGTGCTTGTCTCAATGTCTTTTTTTTTTTTTTTTTTTTTTTTTTTTTTTGTCTTTTTGAGACAGGATCTTGCTATGCAGTTCAGGCTGGCTTTGAGCCCCCTTTCTGTAGCCTAGGCTGGTCTCAAACTCACATTGATCCTCCTGCCTCAGCCTCCCAAGTGCTGGGATTACAGGCATGTGCCACCATGCCTGGGTTCAATGTCTTGAATCAATTTAAAATGTTTACCTTTCGTGATCATTTTGACTTTGGGGAAGACCCAGAAGTCTCACAGTGCCAAGGCCTGCAGTGACCTGAGGTGTTTCCATCTGGCCCTAAGAACATAGGAGCTTATGTTTCTGTCCTCCTGGGTGTTTAGGTGCTGGTAAGGCTTACAAGTGTCTGGGCTGTTGTGGGGTGCCTGAGCAATCTGCACTGAGGTTGGCAGGATGTTGATCCTATGGGGGCAGGGGGGCGTAAGGATAGTCTTGCTGCACCAGGACCACAAAGGCAGCTATCAAAACTGCCTTGCACGAAGATTCCCTTCTCACAAGGCTAAGTCTTCTGGCCCAATTGCCCATTTGGTGTGCAGACTCATGCATAGCTGTTGCATGACTCCTTGTCCCTGGGCAGGGAGCCTCTAGAACTTCTGGGTCTCAAACCCAGATCCCAGATCAGGTGACTGAGTCTCTAATCTTTCTCCCTTCCCAACTGAAGCCTTGCTAGAGGCCAGTTCAGCCCACCAGAGTGCCACAAGACCCATTTATATTGGAGGACAAGCAGGGCCAGGTAGTGGTAGTATCCTCATTTCCTCCAAGATGCTTCTTTTCTAGAAGGTAAGATGCAAGGTCAGGCTAAGCATGTTGGACCAAGTTATGCCATATCGACCTCCCATGGTTAAAAATGAGTATTGGTTAAAAATCATGTATGTAAAAGTTTCTCTTAGGCACAAGAAGGGGCTCTAACATGAGATGAAAGAAAAAGGAAGGAGCCTGGAACTTCAGTCTCCATCCATATTCAAGTAGATAAATATCCCAGGGCATTCCTAGGGTATTTGTAGGACTAGCCCCAGAAGAATCGGGTCTTATCTTTAAGCGTTGGGCTGAGAGGCAAAAGAAAAAAAGTATATGGCTTTAAGGTGTCATCATAGGACACTGCAGGGTGAATTCTCTGCTCTCTTGCCCAGGGACAGGGATACATTAGATCACCAGCCTCAATGCCATTATTGATGACTGATGGTCCTGAGTAATATGAGACTGTCTAGATATTGCTTTTGTCTATAGCTTTCTCTTAGAATTTGGAAATTGTAGATATGTAGACATTACTTATAATTGGCTTTGATTTACAGGTCTAAAAACAAGGCTTGTATTTCTGTTACCATTTGTTTTTCATTTTTATTGTCTATTTTTTTTTTAGCCTCCATGTGATTTTGGAAGACTCGCCTGCCGCAGCCAATTTGAGTATCACAACTTGTCATTTCAGAGGTACGGTCAACACAATTCTCCCACACATGCCTTTTCTCTTGAACAGTTGGCTTCTCTCTGGGTGTTCTGGGCTCACTGTCTAGACGAGGGATTCACGGTGGCTTTCCCTGCCACACACTCCACCCAACCCCCACCCACTGCTGTCTGTGACGGATTCTCACAGCCATCCTGGAATAAATATGCTCTGTCTCTACAGCAGACTCTTTATCCCCTCAGTGTCCATGGAAACTGATTCATTGCCCTAGGGTTTCTGTCTCGCAACTGTGCCCAGACAGCCCCACCATGTTCTAGCACATGTGTGGGATCTGGATTTGGGTTTGGCCATTCTCTTGCTTTTGTTTTGGTTCACTGGGTCTCCTCTGGGTTGCGGTCACTGACTCTTTCTGTCCCATCCTCCTGCCAATCCCTTCTCCCCACCAATTCCAAACCCAGCCAGCTTTAGGTTTAATCCAAGGGAAATTCTTGTTAGTCAGTGACCCATGAAGCTTCTAGAATCAGATGCTCAGTGTCAAGAGTGTGCCACCCTCCTCTGAGTCTGGCCTGCTCTGGCCAAAGGGTGAGTCTGCGGGCGTCAAATCATATGGTTTCCTGTCTCAAGCAAGGGTTATTCAACAATCTTGGTGGCATTATTAGGGGCTTTGATGATAGAAGGAGAAACATTTCTTTCTACATAGGAAAATAACTGCTCAGTTGGGTCTGGAATTTATTTTCTTTGTCCAATTATTTTCTTTTTTTTTTCTTTTTTGTCTTTTTGAGACAGAGTCTTGCTATGCAGTCGAGGCTGGCCTTGAGCTCACTTTCATAGCCCAGGCTGGTCTCGAACTCGCACCGATCCTCGTGCCTCAGCCTCCTGAGTGCTGGGATTACAGGCATGCGCCACCACGCCCGGCTTGTCCAATTATTTTCAATCAAATGGCATTGTGAAGAAGCCACTGTGAACTTGTTTGAAAACTCTTCTGTTGTGTTTTTGTGGTTTTCTCAATATTCAGAAAGATATTTCATTCCTTTAAGAAGTCTTGACAACAAGAAGTTACAGGGACTTAACAGGGACCAGGTTATAAAATGGAGATGAAAAGTCCAAAGGGACTGTTGACAAGTTGAGAGGCTTCACCATAAAGAGGAAAGGAGTGTGTCCTCCATTTAAAAAAATGTATTGTTATTATTTTTTATGGTACTAGGGATTGAACTCAGGACCTTGCACTTGCCAGGCAAGCATTTATTCCACTGAGCTATCTCCCCTGTCCTGCCCTCCACTTTACATGATTATATTATACCTCATGAAGACTTGAAATACATATTAGCAGTTGAGAATTCAGAGTCCTCTCTAGGGCAGAGGCAGACAGTGAGAACAAGTCAGACACTTGCAGGTCCACAGAAAGACCTCAGGGAGACACTTACTTCTTTCAAAAGGGAGCTGGTAGAGGAAGAGCTGAACACTGAGAAGATGTCGTGGGCAATGTAGCAGAACATAACACTAAAGTTGTTCTCTTCTTTTCCAATTAAAGGCTGGGATCTATGTCTCTTCTCTTGATAATCTTGGGAGTACACTGACTAGTAAATATAGGGGATTTGATACTGTATGACTTCTAAAATTAGGTCTCACAGGCTATGCAGAATCGATTGGAGGACAGTCGCTGTTGGATCTCTGTTCTGGAGGGATAAGCCTGACCATCCTGAGGGGGGCATCTGTGAGGAAGCTGAGCCAATCAATGGGAAAGGGGACCTCCGATTAGCACTCCAGATCTTTAAGTCACCAGGGTTTGAATGCCAGATGCTTAAATGGACAGGTCAGATAATCCCAGACCTTAGCTCTCAGGTTACCTCCACCTCTAAGCCTTCTGTGCTGAAGCCCCAGCCATCCAGGAGCAGAGATAGCCCGGATCTCTGCGATCTGTCCAAATTCCTGAGCCACCAAATTTCTCTACTTAGCCCAGTGAAGCGACTCTATGAAGCCATTAAGCCTTACACTAATGGAAACTGGAGCTAACAATGTATAAGTCAGGGACAATGAAGCAGATTAAGGCATTAGAGAGTGAAAGGGAGGTTTGGAATTTAGACAGATATTTGGACAGGGTGACAGAAAACGTCTGTGAGAAGTTGGGCAAAGTAGCACACTCCAGCACTCAGGAAGCTGAGGAAAGAGGATTGCCAGTTTGAGGCCAGCCTGACCTACATAGTAAGTACCTGTCTCAAAAAAAGAAAAGTTCTCTGAGGAACTGGAACTGCAGCTTGGAGGGGCACTTACCCCAGGAATGAAGACAGTGGCACCACAGCCCTAAGATGGGAATGAGGCTATTCAAAGGACAGCAAGATAGGGAAGCAGAGAGGAGCAGGAAACAAGAAAGGGAGGGAGGGAGCTGCACATACGTAGGGCTACGTTGGCCATAAGAGCTGGATTATCCAGCTTTCTTGTTCCTGAGACACAATACACCACATCCACAACTTATAGAAGGAGAGGTTTAATCTCCTGGCCTGAAGAGATTTGGTCTATGTGTTTTGCTTACTTGTATAGCTGAAGTAAAACACTCGGCACCCAAATGTTTTTTAGAGGAAAGGAGTTTGTGGAGGCTTCAACTGGCTCCAAGGCAGGGTGACATAGTACAGGGGCAACACTTCAAGGCTGCAAAAGATGGCAGAAGCCATGCAAACAAAATGGGGGGGGGCAAGGTTCTTCTCCTGCCTTACACTGCAAGCAGGCCACCCCAGCTAGGGAGCGTATAGCGCTCACACCATCTCTGGCCCTCTTCTTACATAGGATGAGGATATTTATAAAGTGAGGATCCTGACCCCCTCTTAAGTCTTAAATTTCTAAACTTCTCAAGTTGGTATAGTGCATCAACCATTACTCCACAGTTGACTGCCTCGAAGGCAGGACTGTAATGGTGGAAGGGATGGCAGAGACAAGCTGCTCTGTTTATGGCAGCCAAGAAGCCAAGCAGGGCAACAGCACCAGAGAAGATGGGGCAAGGGACCGGATGTGACCTGAGGTCACAGGTCCATTACACACTGAAACACACCCAGGAGTCTGTGCTATAATCTTTTAGGTGCTTCTTAATCCAATGAAATTGCCAGATCAAGACCACCATGTTACCAGAGCTTTCGGTTTTATCCCACATCGGTACAAAGCCTTCAGTAGGGCAGATATTTAGCACTGCCTCTCTTATGGCTTTATCTAAGTCTAGTGACTTCAGGTAGCCTATGTGGGCCAGTCATTTGTAGCCCAGACCTCTGCTCCAAACACTAGACTCTTTAGCTGTCTACTCAGTTCTCTCATTACTAGTAGACATTTAACACACAGAATCCACAATATATTAACTTATTCCCACACCCAAATCTACTTACCCTCAGTCTTCCCAGTGTCTCTGACTAGCAACTCAGGCACCCAAGCAGTCTGATTCTTTCTTCTACACCCCACATCTAATACTAGGGGTCCTGTTAGCTAGGTCCTCTGTCGTTTTCCCATGCTTCTGTCATCCTGGCATAAAACGTGGCTGTTTAAAACCTGACAATGATCTAGCATTTATTTATTTATTTATTCATTCATTCATTCATTTTTGGCACAGGGTTTCACTACATAGTTTAGACTTACAGTGATCCTCCTGTTTTCAGCCTACATAGCAGCTGGAATTCCCTGGACTCAGTTTTTATCTCCCTTATCAGTATCTTTGTCTTTTTGCCTGAATGTTAAAGGGATTTTATGTTTCCCTTTAAAATTCAGACATCAGAATATATTTTGATTTTAATGTCCTATATGTAGTTCACTAGGTTATATTTATGACAATTTCAGGAAAGTGTTTTTGAATTTTTGCTTTTAGCTTTCATTCTGTTTCTTACTTTCATTTTTATTTAAGAATTCCTGTTATACAAATGTTAGCTCTTCTTTGCTGATCCCTGTATTTGTTACTTCCCCTAAAATTCTTAGCTCTTTTTCATTTATTTTGTGCAACTTTTTACCATTGACATTTTCTACTTCTTTAAAAATTGTCTTTTAAGTTAATGTCTTCTCTTTTTTTAGTTTTAATTTGTCTCTCTCTCTCTCTCTCTAACTTTCTTTCTTTCTTTTTTTCTTTCCTTCTTTCTTTCTGTATTTTAAAGTCTACAGGCTGTTCAAGGTCTCACTACTAGATGGACTCAGTGATCCACCTGTGTTTGCAGCCTCCCAAGAGCTGGGATTACAGGCAAGCACCACCACGCCAAATCCTAACTGCCATCTCAGCATGCCCCAGGGTGGGGCAGGCACAAAAGGTCTGGGGATTGAACCTAATTTGCCTTTCTGATATGATATTCTTTTCTTTTCAAAAATGTATTTAGTGCAGAGTCTACAGGGTCTCACCACATAGATCAGACTCATAGTGATCCTCCTGTTTTCAGCCTCCCACGCACTGGGATTACAGGCATACACCCAGTCCCAGTTGCATCTCAGCACACCCCAGGGTGGGAACACCATGGCACACTGGGAGTTGAACCCCAGTCCCTGTGTCTGTCTAAGCAGGCTCTTTAGTCTGCTAAGCTATCTGGCTGGCCCCTGACATGATTTTTTTCTTTTAATTCCTTTCATCTTCTGAATTTTTGTAGCTATAATTTATGTTACTGTCTTAGTTTGCTTTTATATATAGTGTGTGGTTTTATTTGTTTTGTATACACATTGTTGAGGCATACTTTGTGATCTGTAGGGATGTGTGTCTGCAATTTTTAATCTTTTTTCCTGCATAACTTTTGGTTCCATCTGATTTTCGTAGTTTTCTGTTGAAACTTTCTCTATGGAATTAGTTTCTCTGAATCCCTGCACGATACTATTCCACAAGATGCCAGCCTTGATGATCTGGAGGCCCTGTTCTATTGCTGTCATGAATGTTCCAGAACACAGGGACTCACTTGTGGAGGTCTCTATACTCTATTCCCTTTCCTTCTGTCAGTTGGTCCTATTACTTTGTCCTTCCTTTGTGTCTCTTGTCCCATATGCTGCTTAATTTGATTTTTGTTCCCAGCAGTTTCTTCTCAGTGTGGGGCTTTTTCCTGGCAGGAGTTTGGGTTAGTTATTTTAGAATTCAAGTGCCTATTTCCGGCGGCTTTAACCCTCTCAGATCTTTACTGCACACCCCTTACAGTTACCCACTGTTTGAGTTCCCACAACCTTTTTAGTGTTGGGTGCTATTCTCAGATGAACTCTCCCCGCTTTCCACTGAGCTCCACTGTATTTTAGGATTCTTAGGTTTGTCATAGGCTCTGATAGGCTTCGATTCCTTTTATACAAACACTCGCACTACTCAGGTCTTCTATCTGTTAGTGGCTTGTCCTCACCTACTTATATTTTGGAAGTCATGGCCACTGAGATAGCTCAGTGGACTAAACACCTGCTTAGGCAAGATCAGGGACCAGGATTCAATCCCCAGCAACACATGTTGCTCTGGTCCTGCACCTGAGTGCACCGAGCCAGCCGCCAAGCCTGGACAACATGGTGCACATCTGCATTCCCAGTGCTGGAGAGGCTGAAAACAGGAGGATCACTATAGGCCCAAGCTGCATAGTGAGACCCTGTACCAAATACATTAAAAAAAAAAAACCTAAAATGATTTTTAAAAAGAAGTCATAAAATTACTTGGTCAGCTCTCTCTCTCTCTCTCTCTCTCTCTCTCTCTCTCTGTGTGTGTGTGTGTGTGTGTGTGTGTGTGTGTTAGGAGTGCTTCCATGGCTTTCTGTGTCATTAGATTGGAAGTTTAGGCCTTTTATTGATGTAGGAGGGGTTTCTTCCTCCTCCCCACTTCCCTGCCCATTGGTCTGGACTCTTGTTTCTTCCTTGTCTGCTCTATTAGGGCCACACAGGCCTCAGTGCTATTTCTGAAGAGTACTGTGCATATGCTGCCCCAGGATGTTTGCACTTGCTTTTCCCATTGTTGTTTGTGTGAGTGTTGCCTCTCTCTGGAACCTACCCTGGCTGTCTTATGCAGAACTGCAACCGGTTCCCACACTACTTGATTTCCTACCTCTACCTTTCCTGCTCTTTTTCCTTCTTGGTACTATTTTCCTCATCACATATTTCCCTTATTAATTTCCTTATTAACTTTCAAATATCAGGTAGACCGTCAACTCCACACAGACAGATTTTTGGTCAAAAGTTAAATTCTTTGTTGAATATATGAAGGCAAGAGTAAATATGTTTCACATATATGTCTATTTCTATTTTTCTGTCTATCCACAAGGGATTTAAGATAGCTATACTACTAATTTCTGTTACTTCATTGAAAAGAAAGGCTTGTGCTTATATTGTTGGATCAGTTTTTCATGTTTACATCTCATAATCTGAACAACTACTTTGGAAACTACAGTAATCAATGTACTCATCATTTTTACTTTCCTACTGTGTCATTTCTGAAAATTTGTATTATTGTTTTTATTATTTTTCTCTTTACAATGAAAATAATAGCGATAGTAATCATGAAATTATAACCCCCAAAACAGTAAATATATTTCAGAATTTCTCTGTTTTCATTGTAAAGAATGATGAAACAACAGAAATGGAATCAGGAGATAGGAGCTAACACAATAATCCAGGTAAGGAATGTGGGTGGAGTATTGGGGATAAATGGCAGAATTTGTGACTTAATATAAAGGCAGATTTGACAGATATGCTAATTATCAACATTGGTTGGCAGATGCTGTTTCATTGTTTGATGAACTATTGTAACAAGTAAACTCCCAACAGGCTGGTCATAGCTCCTGACCCCTGTGAACTCTCAGCTCATATTTTCATCACATGAGCAACTGAGTGTTTGTTGTGTGGACAGGAGAACCCAATGGACCCAGGAAAGGGGCATTTTAGTGGTAGGGGTTGGGAAGCTTTTCCGAAGTATTTGCTACAGGCAAATTCTGTCTGGGGTTAGGCTGAGGGATCTCACTTCTCTTGCATGGGGCCTCTCCTCTTCCAGGGGACTATGCCAGCCTCTTTGTGGTTCCCACAGGGCAGCATTCCCTCAGACAAACATAGAAGCCACAAGGGTTAGCTAACTTTGGACACCACACACTGTCACATTTGCTGAATTCTATTGGTCAAACCAACTTACAGTCTAGCTCAGATTGAAAGGGGGCTCTCGTGAAGACTTCAGCTCTTTCTGTTTGTTTGTTTTGAGGCAAAATCTTGCTCTGAAAGTACAATACAGTCATGATTCTACTTACTGCTCACAATGATCCTGGAGAAAGGCACCCAGGGAAAGCAAACAGCCTATTCACAATCTGCAGCCAGAAAGGAGTGGGTTGCCTGTCCAGTCCACATTTGTCTGACTCTAAAAGCCTGTTCCTGTTTTGTTTTTTCTCTTCCTGTTTTGGCTCAGGGACTTGTCATGCATCGGTGATGCACGGAAGAGGGAGTCCAGTTAGCTCTGCAAGCAGTTTTCTCTTCTTCTTTGCAGAAGTTCCTTGCCATCTTTGAATTTTTCCCTGTCCCATGATTTCTAGAGTATGTTACCTATCCCTGTAGCATGAGGCATGGTTTTACTCATGGAAGATAGTGTTCATGGTGAACCCAGATGCTCTGGATTAGGGTTGGTCAATGGTCCAGGATGACTCTTCTGTCCCTGAGGTTGCCAGAGGATTTTCACTGCTTCATTCTCCTGCTCCAGTAGAGGCAGATCTGAGCAGCAACTAGAGTCTGAGGGCCTCACCCCTCTCCCTAAATTGCCTCTGAGTCTTTTCTAGCAAGGTTATCAGTAGTGTCCTGAAGCAGCCCCTGGCTGTAGTTGAGCAAAAGGGCCACACACATCCAGCTGGGAGATAGCTGTACAAGCTGTGATCAACATATATGGTGAATATTTAAATTTTTTAAAATTCACTGGGTGTGGTCATGGATGCCTGCAATCCTAGCATGTGAGAGGTCGAGGCGGGAAGATTGCCATGAATTGAAGACCAGTCTGGGCTACAAAGCAAGTTCAGGGTCAGTCTAAACTACATTGTCAGACCTTGTCTCAAACAAATAGACAAACAAACAAGTAAATCCTAATTGCAGTAAAAGACACATTGCCATCAATCTCCTTCAAAAAACCTCAAGCTCACTTCAAGCCCGCTCAACCTGCCACTTCCATAAAGTAGTTCTGGAAGTCTTATTTCATTTATAAAATCATTTATAAAATGTAATTTTCAAAAGTAGTGAATGTTGCTGCCCAGAGGAAAGGCAGCCTTGTGAAAACAGCGCGGCCTCATGCACCTCAGCCACCAGATCTGGCACCATGTGGCTTCTGGCTCTTTCCCCAAGTCAAAATGACCAGGAAAAGAAACCAATTTTTAATTGATTCAGGACACTGAGGCAGGCACGACTCCATAACAAAGAGGAATTCCAGAACAGAAGGGGAGCAAGAGAGGTGTGAGGGTGGGCACTAGGGGCATGAATACGATCAAAGCAAGTTGTTCACATTGAACTCCCCCCACCCCAATATGTGAAACTATGGGACAGAAGTAAAAGAGGGCGGGAGAGTGGGTCGAGTATGCTATGTATATGTGTAGATCTGCCCAAATGAAACCCGTCAATCTATATAATCAATAAGCATTAAAAAAATGTGAGAAGAAAAGAAAATGACAACAATGATGGATAAGCGTAGTTATTTGAATTGAGAGAAAATATTTGGGGGGAGGTTAATGTCAACATCTTTTGCTGTAATACTTTTTTTAAATTTACACAATTGCTATATTTTTTTTTTCTTAATCACACCTCATCCTTTTGCATGTGGATTGGCCCTCTGGCTTTATTGCTGCTGTTCAGAGTTAAAGGCTGAGCAATGGTGTCTCCTCTCCTGCCTGGGTAGAAGGAAGCAGTCTGTTGCCCAATCCTGTGCAGCCATCCCCACTGTGGTAGTCTAGCCCCCCTCACCTGATCCCAAATTTCCTGGCCAGAATCCAGGACGAGTTGGGAGCCAGGGGAAAGATGGTTCTGTCTCTCTGTAGTATCTGCAAGTTGCTACCTGGAACCCAGTGATGATGTAACCACCGGAGCTGTGGGCAATAGCCGCCTCCCTGTGGGAGGCACCGAGGACAGGCTGGCCTGGGGAATCCTGCTAGTGACAACCCAGCACGCTGTGGCACTGATGAGGCAGCTGGTAGCTCGGGCCAGTTTCAAGTGTGACAGCATCTGCATGGCGTGTGGAGAGCCAGCCGGCGTCAGCCTCTCCAGGACGTACATCACCTCTGCAGAGGCTCTTGTGGTCGATTCACTGATGACTCATTTGTAATCTGGTTTCAACAGTGTGAGTCAAAACGCACCACTTTCATTAAAAATAACATTCACTGGGGTCTAACGGCTTTCTTTTTTTCTTTCTGTTTTTTACTGTACTGTGTGGTTTCTGGATGGGAAGCCATCAGGTGAGAAGAGGGGTGTTCCACGGGACCTGAACATAATTATCATGTCTCTATGGGGACAACCATCCAGGCAGGCATTGAGCAAACAGCCTGAGTCCTGGCAAGGAGCCCTGCAGTATTCTGAGCCTGCGTCTGAGGGATCAGGGTGTACATGTGTCTTCTCTGCTCCATGTACAAAGCCTGGTGTAAACTTCAGAAGTTTCAGGGCCACCTGAGATGCTTATGGAAAGTGCAAATTCCTGGACCTGTCCACAAACCTCTGAATGTGAGCCTCTAACAAGTCCCTTAGGATCTTTTCAATAGCTGCCTTGACTTGGTGTGAGAGAGAATGGGACTCCCATTATGCTACCCTCCCTGTGAAGTGAAGCAGAAAGACAGACAGGCCCCAGACTTAGCCCTGGAAACGGAGAAGATGAGAGAGGAAGAGGCGCGGGTGGGGGAACCCCGGGCTGAAGCAGGCCCTATGGGACCTTGCTAAGCCCCTGCTTTCTGTGAGACACCCCAGTCTTTGTGGTTGGGGGATCAAAGCTTGGGTAACCCTTATTTCCCTGTTTTTCTTTTGTTGTTGTTTGTTTGTTAATTTATTTGTTTTGTTTTCTAAAAGAATGTGTAGTATTCCGCAGAGCCAAAGCCCTTGCTAAGGCTATTTCTCTATATTTGTGTTGGAAAGATGTTGGACGCCCCAGTGGGAAGTACATTTTGAAAAGATACAGCTGAGGAGGGCTTGCTTAATGTGGACAATTTTGGTTTTATGAGATGAAAAGAGATACAGAGGGTGGTGGTGGTGGCTGCACAGTGACAACAGGAGGTGAACTTCATGCCCTCTAGGGGCACACTAAAGGATGGTTCGGATGGTACATTTTCTGTTGTGCGCACTATACCACAATAAAAACATTGGGAATGACAGATACCCTTGAGCCTGACTTGGAAGAACATCTAGAGACCTCTCTCCACACCCCACCCCACTGATGGCTTCAGGGACTCTTGGGAAACCACCATGTAAGTCATCCACTTTTACTTGATTTTCTGACTTCACTGTTTGTCTCAAGTTCCATTTCAGGAAGGGTTTTCTCACGTAGGTCAGGTGCAGGATGACCCGCGACCATCCTGAGTCTGCCTTCTGCCTGTACCCTCTTCCCTCTGCCCGAGGCCTCCTGGCAGCCATACCTCATACAAAGGGAACCGGGCCTTAGGCTGAGAGTGGAAGAGGACATGTTCACATATGGCCTGGACCCTCACAGGAAGGAGGCCTTCATCACTTAGTCCTCCCTTATGGCTGGCCTGGGTTGGCTCTCTGTGTCTTTCTGGGAAAACTGTGCCCAGCGGTGCCATGTCCTAGCCTTCGGGGGAGGGGGGGCTGTCAGGGCTGGCCAGCAGGCCCTCTCCGTTTCCTTCCCTCCCTGCATCCCGCCTGAGGCTCCTGGTGGTCCTGGGCTGAGGTCTCCCTTGCTCCTTTTCACCCACCTCCTGTGCCCTGGCTCCCCATTCCCCTCTGTGACCATCTGCCTCCAGTCCCCAGGATCTCCAGGTGCCTTCCAGCACCATCTCCCAGTTTCTGGTTCTGCTCCATGTCCTGGCTTCCTGTGGAAGGTAGCAAGACTGTTGAGAAGCAGCTCTGGTGGCCCTAGATATGTCACACACATTACCTGACATCTTCTGTCCCCATCCACTCTCCTGGCTGGTCAGCTGCCTCCCGGAACAAAGGCCATGAGTGCAAGGAACTTGACACCAGGCTCTGGCCTCAGTGCTGCTGCTGGTGGTGCCCGACCTCTTCTGCTACCTGCCTTTCTAGGTCAGAAACTGACTCCCCTGAACTAATTTTTATGGTCTTTGCCTTCTTTCGAGTTGGTTTGGCATCAGAACCTCATTAAGGAAAGACAGGCAACATCAACTATTGGCTAAGCAGATCCACCATGGAGCAGGATGCTCCCACCCCTGAACTCAGAGGACAACTGTGAGTCCCCTTGCACTGTCCCCATCAGCTGTCAATTGTACTGCCCTAGTGGCTCTAGAGTCCTCGCAGCCAGCTGTGTAGCTCACACCACATGACTTCTCTGAACAACACTGGCCTCCGAACCAGCTAGAATGGCTTGAAAGGCGGACCTCAAAGATGTCTCTGGTACCTATGAATATCACCTGGCAAGGAAAAGTTTTGCAGATATGAAGGCATTAAAAATAATTTTTAAGTTATGGTAAAATACACAACATAACCTACTCTCTTCCCATTTTAAAGGGTTCGGGGCCATAACTCCGTAACTCTGCTATGTGACTGTCACCATCATCCACTTCCAGGACTGTTTTATTTTACGAAACCAAAACTCTGTCCCTGTTAGACACTGAGCCCCATTCCCCATCTCGTTAGTCCCAGATCCCACCATTCTACTTTCTGCCTTGTGAATTCGAGGACCAGGGACCTTACCAGAGTGCGGTCTTTTGGCCTGTGTCTTGTTAGCATCTGGCTTATTTCACTCAATACAATGTCTTCAGGTCCAGTCAGGCTGTAGCCTGTGTCAGAGTTTCCTTTATTTTAAAGACTGGACAATATTTCACTCTGTTTGTCTATTCATTCAACCACACACTCGCCTTGCTTCCACCTTTTAGCTATTGTGAATAATACACTGTGTAATTATAGGTACAAATCTCCCTTTGAGACCCTGTCCTTGCTTCCTTTGGGTCTATACCCAGAGCAGAATTGCTGAGTCATATGGTCATTTTCTTTTACATTTTGGAGGACCAGCTGTACTCTTTTCTATAGTGACTGCCCCATCTTGCATCCCACCCGCAGTGCACTAGGGCTTAAACTAAAGGTCTGGAGAAGAAATTGTCCTGGACTGGTAGGTGGATCCTAAATACTGTGACAAGTGTCCTTACAAGAAAAAGGCAGGACACAGGTGAGGGGAAGATGAGGCAGAGATTGGAATGACACAGCTAAGCCACCAGCTGCTGGAGAAGCAGATGGTGGAGCCCTGGAGGAAGCCTGGCTCTGTCCACACGGGGGTCCAGCCCGTTGACGCTTGTTTGGAACATCTGTCTTCCAGAGCATAGCAGGATGCATTTCTAACATTTGAAGCTACAGCATCTGTAGGCATTTGTGAGGGCACCTACGGGCACTAATGCCAAGGTCTTTCACATCCGGCTGCCTGTCCGTGCAACTTCTAAGCAGGTGACAAGCTTTGAGAGTCTCTTCACTGCTCTTCTCTCTGGAGACAGCACCTCAACCCCCTTGCACCCTGCGCTCCAGTTAGATCCATTTCTCTTTATTCCTCAAACACATCGCCTTCGACCTTCCTGGTCGTCCCAGGGCTGTTGGGCTTGGACAGCCTTCCCTGCAGTACAGCCTTTCTGTAGTACTCCTCTGTTTTTACAGGGATGACCCCTAATTCCCACTGGGTCTCAAATCTTAGTGGGATCCTGACTGTTCCTGCTTCTGGGGTGCTCTGTACAAGGTTTGTGACCAGAGGCCATGTGACCCCTTAGTCTCTGGCATCTGTTCCTGCTGTGTGTCCAGCACTTGACTTGTCTGCTCCCTCCTGTGCCCACCTGTTTGTCTGTTTTCCTTGCCAGACTGAGAGCTTGTACAGTGGGATTTTGCTGTCCTCACTCTTGGTGCCCCTTGAGTGCCACAAATCTTAGCTGATTAAATGATTCAGCAGGCAGGAGGCACAAGTCAGGAGCAGCTAACTTCAAGACAGGAAGAGGCCACAGTGCCTGTCCTCTAGGGCAGGTGGTTCTCCTGATCTCCCAGGAGGCACATGTGCCAAGAGTTCCTAGTGCTGCTGGAGGAGGTGCCCTAGACTTCTGGAGCCCAACCAGCTGCCTGAGTGCTGCTCATCCAAGGGAGGGAGTGTCCCCAGGGTGTCGCTCATACTGGCCCACCTTACCCTAGCCCTGAATCTGGGCTTTAAGCTTAGCAGATTAGACCCACCAGGCCTGCCCTACCTCCCAAGGAGCCAACCCACACAGGCCTAACTCATGAAACGTTTTTAAAACAATAAAAGATACACATAAAATGTACCAGTGTATTTCTCAGCATATGGTTCATGAATGTTAAGCACATTCAGATTATTATACAACCATCCCCACCATCCATCTCCAGAGCTCCTTTCATCTTACAAAATCAAAACTCTGTGTCCATTAAACAGTGACTTCCCACTCTCCACTCCCCGCACTCTGTCTTGTCACCACTGTCCTGCTTTCTGTTTTATGCATTTGACTACCCTAGTAACTCAAACCAATAGTATTATATACTGTCTTTCTACAACTGGTTTATTTCTTTTTTTTCTTTTATTTTCTTCCTTTCTTTTTTTATTTTTTAGGGAAGGATCTACAGGGTGTTCAGGGTCTCACTACTAGATTAGACTCATAGTGATCCACCTGTTTACAGCCTCCCAAGAGCTGGGATTACAGGTGTGCGCCACCACACCCAGTCTCAATTGCTGTCTCAGTGCACCCCAAGGGTGAGGCCAGCATGGCAGGGCCAGGGATTGAATTCCCAGTCCCTACACCTGCTTGTAGGCGCTTTAATGTGCTGAGCTATTTAGCCAGCTCTATGACTGGTTTGTTTCTTGTCCTCAAGGCTTATCCATGCTGCAGCCTGTGTCAAAATTTCTTTCCTTTTAAGAGCTGAGTAATATTTCACTTTGTGCACATGTCACATTTTACTTAGCCAGCCATCCACCAATGGATATTTGAGTCACTTCTAGTTTTTGGCTGTTGGGCATAACATTGGTAGGAGCGTGGGTGTACAAGTATCTGTAAATTTTGCTCTCAGTTCCTTTGGTTATATCCCCCAAAATGGAATGACTGAATCACATGGCAATTCTAATTTTACTTTTTGAGGAGTCACTATGCTGCTTTTTGTAATGTTTGCACCATGTGATTCTTACCAGCAGTGCACAAGGATTCCACATCTCTCACCCCCAGAGTTCTGACGCATTCAGTAAATGCTTACAAAATATTGAATTGCGGTAGAAACAAGGTGGTTACATCCTACATTATATTACACATATTTGTAAAGACATTCTTTCTGCATCTCTCTCTTCCCTGGGTTCTCCCTCCAGTCAGAGATGACTTCTATTCCTATTCTTTATTGTGCTGGTCAGCTTTCCATTGGCACAACAAAATCCTTGTGAGAAACAAAGGTTTCAGACATTGTAGTCCATGGTCAGCTGGCTTCACAGCAGAGTCATCATGGACAAAAGGCACAGCAGAACAGCAGAGGAGAGCTGAAGACCTCCTGGCAGCCAGGGTGGAGAGAGAGAGAGACAGAGAGAGACAGAGACAGAGACAAAGAGACAGACAGAGACAGAGGGAGGACAGAGAGACAGAGAGACAGACAGAAACAGAGAGACAGAGACAGAGAGATACAGAGAGACAGATAGAGAGAGACAGAGACAGAGAGAGAGGGACAGAGAGAGACAGAGAGACAGAGACAGAGACACAGAGAGAGAGAGAGAGAGACGCCAAGGGTAAAATATACCCTGTAAAGCAGCACTTTCAGTGACTTGCTTCGTCTAGTTAGACCCATTAAGCCACTGAGCTATGAGCACATCAGCGAATTGATCCTCTGGTGAGGTTGCAGCCTTCGTGATACAGTCCCTCCCCCAAAGCCCCACCTCTGCACAGTGCCTCACTGAGAACCAAGCCTTCACACACGGGCATTCAGGGCCCATTTTGGATCTAATTATAACACTAACCAACAAGGTTGCTCTCCTGGTGGTACCACCTTTTCATTGTTATTTCCTTGGATAGGTTTATGCTCACATGGTCCGCATTAAATCTCCCTTCAGGACAGTCCTGCAGCCACCCAAGTCCACTCTCTAGCAGTCGCCCACGGCATGTTTCTGACTGATGACATTTTATACACATGATACAAATTATTAAATTGACTAAGAACTAGGAACATAATAATAAGTCGGCATCAAAACCAGAACTGAAAGTGCATAGACAGGGAAAAATCAGACAGGTTTGCTTAACAGCCGAGATCATGAGATATAATGGAAAGTTATCACCTGGTCCTCTGCATGACTCGGATCAGTCACAAGGTACAGACTGCCTGCACTTGGAGGAAACCAGCTGTGCCATGGTGATTTCCAGGACAGTGCCCAGCTGTGGAGGCTAAGGCCCAGGACCCTTAATGGATCTGTTTGCAGAATTCTGCCAGATTCTCTGAGGGCAGCAAGGAGGGAGGGCAGCTGCTCCATAGATGTAAAGTGTGTGCTGAGACACATGGGGAACTATAGACATGTGTGTTTTCTCATTGATCTAATTGGTGGTCAAAGAAACATATTAGCTTTAGAAACATCATAGTGGCACCATGTCAGATGATCCCTTGGGGAGGATGGGTTGCAGTCAGGGCAGGGAAGCCCACTCCTTGGATTGTCCTGTGAACACGTATTCTCCTCTTCTCTTCTAGAACACGGCAGCCTTTCAACCTACAGGGTCAAGGACCAGGCTTCACAAATGGGACACGAAAGGGCTTAATTAAATCACTCTGCTTTGTGCTGCCATAACACAGTATCATAGCCTGGACAATCTACAAAAATAGGAAGCTATTTGTTCATAGTTCTGGAGAGTGAAAGTTAATATCAAGGCCCTGGAAATTTTAGTGATTTTCATTCCAAGATAGACCCTTAATTATAGCATGATCTGGAGAGAAAGAATGTTTTGTCCCTCCTGGTACATGGTAGATTAAAAAGGGGACAAATTGGTTCTTATATGATAGTATAAATTACACCCAGGAAGTTTGAGGCCTTGTGTCCGATCTCTTCTTGAAGGCCCTAGCTCAGCTGAACATGGCATTATGACACCAGCACTTGGGCATCTGGGCCAGAGGAGTGCAAGTGTAAGTCCTACCTGGGCAACTCGTAAGGATCCTATCTCAACATTTAAAAAAATAAAGGACTGAGGATGTAGATTAGTGTGAAAATGTTGAGTTCAAGCTCTAGTACCACACACAAAGTTCCCATCTCTTTAAGACTGTTCCAATGGCAATGAAATTTCAACATGAGCTATTTAAAAAAATGTTGTTTTGCAGTATTAAAGATTGAACCCAGGGCCTCCTCACTAAGCAATGTTCCCAGTCCTTTCCCATTTTCTTTTTCTTGTGAGACCGAGTCTCCCTAAATCACCCAGGGCCAGTTCAAGCTTGCTGCCATTCTGCCTCAGGCTCTCTCAGTACTGGGATCATAGGCGTGCTCCATCACCTCTAACTTCCAAAGTGAGTTTATGAGGGGACAAATAGTTGGACTATGGTAGTAGCCCTGCCACCTGCAGAGTGGACTTTATTTTGGTGACACTGGCCACTCCTCAGAAAGAACCCACCTCTTCTATGCTCTCTTGCCTTTTCCAGGTTGCCTCGAAGAACACAGGCCCCCACTAGTAAGCCAGTAAAAGTGCCACTAGGCCAGAAGCCACCATTATGGGAGAAGCAGCTGTTGTGTATTCCAGCACCAAGGATATTCAACAAAACGCTCTGCGCCGGTCTCAGGACCGCCTGGATGACAGCTCCATTTGTGGTGTTAGACTGTAGCTTCACGACTCTTCACCTCTGGATCCTGGGGACCTCTTGAACCTAGGTAAAGGATCCCCTGTACTTCACAGAGAACACTCAGAGAACCACGATTTGCATGAGCAGATGGAAGGAGTGCCAGTTCCAGAGGGGTCTTTGGAAGTACAGGTAGGAAGTTGAATCTGACTTTCAAATTTAGCAGCACATGAGGAACTGTGAACAGCTGAAAGGGCTTGTCATGAAATGTGGCTCCTGGCAGGAACATTTAGTGGGTGAAAACATTAGGCTTGTCCTTTAGGCATCTGAAGAACAGAATCAGATGCATGAATGTGTGAGCGCCTGTTTGACATGGACTGGGAAAGCATGCCTCAGAAACCCGACCTGGGTGAGAAGACATTTTCCTTAGGCTCTCCAGAGGTCTCTTCAGGCATTTCACCTCAGGACACCCTTCTGCAAATCTGAGGCCTTTATCAGTTCTTGCAGGTCTGTTTCCAGCCTTCAGTGACCCCTTTTTTGCACATGCTGCAGAAACAAAGCCCGAGCTTGACCTTGCTTTCCTTTTTCTTCTAATTAGGCACTGGCTAAAAGTTTCCATGAAGTTATACAACTGATACATGTAGGATTCCCAAGAGAAGACAAATGCAAGATTTTCTTTTTTTCTTGCATTCTGTCTTTTCGTCCTCTTTAAATGACACTTGGCGAGACTGGTTCATTTGTCATAGGATGATCGGAGCCCTTTTGTAATCTTCCTGTGAAAACCTGTGTACTTTGGGAGCCAGAGCCGCATGAATCTTTGTCTGGCGGAAATGTAAATGTTTTGAGAAGGGTGTGTGTTTCCGAGTTTGAGCCACGGCAGAGACTAAGGGGCCTAAGGATGAAGGATGGGGTGCGTGGATGTTCCGGGCAGTTCCTGACGCTGATGAGTCACAGATCCCTCTCTCCTGACCCAACACATTTCCTGCCATCTTCAGGAGACCCTGATCTTAGGAGGCCGTGGAGAGGAAGCCAGCTTCATCCTGATTCTTATGCCATGGCACTGAGGGTCTGGTGGAGGCCCTAGCTTAAACACAAGCATTGGTTTCCACTGTGACTATTTCTTTGCCCCCATACAGGTGGGGTGGAGATATAGGAAAGCGATGTTGAGTGCCCTTGTGAATTCTAAACTCTCCCAGTGTGCCTCACGTGGACAGCTTTATGTATCCCCAGAACAGAGCCCTGTGTCTGGCAGACACCTTGGCCTAAGATGGAAGAAAAGGAGAGGGAGAGCAGAGCTCCATGCAGAGATTCAAATAGATAAGTATGAGGGAACTCTGGCTGATCCTCTGGTAGCCAAACTGGAGGGCAAACTTGACCTCCTTTCCCTCCTGTTCTGTTAGCCAGTCCAGTGAGTCTGCTACAACGTCCACTGGTCACTGCCATTAGACAGACACACACACAGTGGGAGAGGAATGTGGGGCTGCAGAAAGGGTACTGGCCCTTTCTGAGAGTCAGGAAGTCAGGTTCCAAGTCCATTTTGCTAACATTTCTCATTTCTAAGAGATGACTGTGACACAGTGGTGTCCATGTCACTGAAGTCTGGTGAGGTTCCAGCAATGGGATGATCACAAAGTGAAGATAGCTGCATCAGGATATACCAGAGGGATTTTGTCCACATACTGAGGTTTAGCAGTTTTCATCTGCCAAGTGTGAAAATCGTGATTTTAGTAGGTAAAGACCTGGATGGGAGCTTAATGGATATTAACTCTAACTCTGACATTGCAGATAAACTCATATGAAGAAGCTCATATGAAGGATTGTCTTGGGCTACTTGTCTGGTATGAGAGAGAGGCCACAGGCCATCGCCGGCATTTGTTTGCAGGCACGAGTCCTGTCCGTGCAAGGGGACTCCGAGTCTTTCCCAATCTGGGTAGAAAAGCATATATGGTTGGTAGGCGTCAGAGTCAAAGGGCTGGATTCTGTAGTAGAACACAGGCCCAGGGAGCAGCCTGGCAGGTTCCGGAGGGAAGTACCATTCCTTTGCATCCTGCAAAGTCCCTTAGCCTTATGAGCAGGAGTGAGCTCTTGGCCAGCTCTCCCAAAGTTCCTGGCTATCAGAGGATCAAAAGCCCCAGTGGAAGGTGACTTTCTAGGTGGGAGTGAGCCATGAGTCACAGGCTGTCCTGTCTTCCGTCATGATGAGCTGTTCTGGTGGCATGTTTGCCCTTTGCTGCGAAGGAGCTGCTCACATCACCAGGACAAAGGCAACAGAACCTGGGAGATCGGCACAGAGGGAGCCAGGCACCAGACCACAAGGACAGGCCTCTTGTTTCTGCAGCTTTGGAGTTGCAGGCCAGGCTGTGCAGGCTCAGACTCTGCTGTCGCCCCAGGGACAACTGGGACAGACAACTGTGCTCTTGCCATCTCAAGAATGCTGGCAACCCTAGCCTGGGGAGAAAATAGATCTCTGTTGCTCTCGGACTTCCTGCTGCTCCTAGGTCCCCCCATACTATGAGGTCTTCGAGCCTCCCCAGCAAAGTCCTCAGTACTCTCTACTCTAAGAATTCCTTATGGTTTTACTCCATGCCAATGACTCTTTTTCCTGTCAACCTCATTGTTCGTGAAATAGGATGTGAGCTCTAGTTCTGTCACTCAAAGAGGACACTTCCTCCCTTGGTTCTTCTAGTCTGCTGAACACAGGGTGTCAGTGGTGGATGGAAGAGGAATGTTAGAGGCACAAACCCTATTGACAGGGTTTAGAAAGAGAGGGGAGGCAAGGGAGTGGGGAGGCAGCCTTGTGGTCTCAGATTTATGCCTGCCTGACCAAGGTGCTGAGGTGGGAGGTCCCAAGGAAAGTCATCAGAACCCAGATATTTGCTCAGGAAATGGTAGTCCAGCTCTCTGTATTGTCCCCTAGCCCAGCTATCAAGGGAACAATCACATTCTTTCTGGAAGCATCCTGTACACAGGCTCAGGCTGAGGCAGCCCTAGGACCTCGTCAGAGAGAGAGCCTGGGCGTCAGTGTCAGAGGGCTGCCCTTGCCCTGGAGTCAGGCCAGTCTGAGAGCTGAACTTTGCTAAAAATAAGCCATTCATGTTTGCATGCTGTGCTCTGGCTCAGCACAGACCTGGCAGTTTGTATCCTGTGCCTCCTGTGGCGCCTGTGGGGTGAGCCAGAGCTGAGTCAGGAGCAGGGATGTCCTCTGTGCTCTTCCTGCCAGGCGGGTGTAGTGGAGAGGCCTCCATCACAGGAGACCAGACCAGGTGCTGGGCTGCAATGAGAGAAGGGGGAGCCCTGTGCGAGGGGTTGGGCTCTGGGAGCAGGGAGGCTGGGCTTCTCTGGGGCAACTCTGCTGGCCCTGCGCTGTCTGCAGAAGCTGAGATCTCTCCCCAGTGCAGCTCCTCCAGTGCCAGGACTTGGAACTGGCGGCTACTAGGGAATGGGGAGCAAGCAGGGTGGGTGCTTTTTTAAATCCCTGAAATACAAAGGACTTTATGGTGTACTTCTTTTTCAAAACCATAAAAAGAAAAGCACAAAGAGGGCATTTCAAAAATTCACCAATGTCTTTTTCCTCCTATGACTTTCCAAAGGAAATAAATATATTTTTGCACGCAAGTACACACATTTCAGTGAATATACTTCCTTTTATAAGAACAGGGTTAGATCAACATTTTCTGGCTGATTTTCTTATTTAGCAATGTCACAGACAAGTTTCCATGGTCATAGTTACAGACTCACACAATCCTTTTAATAGCTGAATTTAGAGGAAACATAATTTAACCAAGTTTTTCTGGAGAGACATAGATAGTTTTTGCTTTTGCAGGCTTTTAAAAATCTGTTTAAATACTGAGCAGTCCTGTTTAAATACTTAACCCTGCTATTATATTTCCAGTGTTGTAAAAAATAAGCCAATAAGTCTAACTGTACCGATAAAACTTTAATCAAAAAAGCAGACTCTGGATTGGTTTTGGCACACAGGCCACAGTTTGCCAATTTAAGATTTAATTTATCACCTCACAATAGATATTTAGGAAAATTTTTTTCACATTAAAAACAACGCAAGAATTAAGATGTGTTATTTACACATACCAACTCCTAGGAGGAATGCAATGATAATGTATTAGAAACGTATACAGTACTAATAACTGAAAAAACACAAAATACACATATATATTTGTAGGTAATATATACATGTCTATATACAAACACCTGGATAGTAAATATACATATAATCTGTGTATGTACAGGATCAATCTGTTTATATAAAGATATAAATATATACATATTTATGTATGGCTCTGTCCTCCAGACCCCTCCAGTAAATTGCAGATATAGTTTTGTAGGGATTTCAGAGAGATAGTCAACACCAGATGGCCCTTCCCAGTGCCTGAGCAGAATGTTAGAGGTTAGCAGGAGCTGGTCACAGAGTGCAGGAGAGAATTCTGAGTGAGGTTCTCTAGACAGAGAAGGGCAGGTGTTGGCTGGAAAAATGGAGAGGGAGATGTCCAAAAGCACATCAGCTGCAAGAGAGGGAGAGTACGCAGGGCAGAGCTCCCTTCCAGCGCCTTGGGCTGTTGACATGAGCCTGGCTTCCTTAAGGTCTTAATATCCTGGTCTGTGATGACAGGGCCACTGTGAGCAATTACCTTTGCTCTGGTTCTGTGAGCAGATGAGGAAAGCAGGAGGGGAAATTGTGTGTCTGCATGTGTGTGTGTGTGCACATATGTGATTTTCACAAAACCACAGCCTCTTAGATCTGCTATCAGCCAACACAAAACAAGGCTGTATCTAGTCTGTTTCATGCCTTATCCACTGTGACATCAGGCTGGTGCTGGATGGCTCAGGGCTATGACTAAATCAATGTGAGTCTGTTGGTGCTATAACAGAACACCTGAGACTGAGTGATTGATAAAAACAGAAGCTCATTTCTCTCAGGACTAGAAGCTGTGAGTCTAAGAACAAATAGAAGCAGGTCTGACTGCCTTCTGAAGACTGCTCTGAGGTGACGCCTTGGCTGCATCTGAGGGGCACCATGTGTGGTAAGTATTGTGTCCTCCTGTGGCCCGAGAGCAGATGAGTTTGACTCACTCCCCTAGGTTCTTTCTATAGCAGCCTCAGCCCATTTCCAAGGGCTCCAACACCCTGAATCCTTGCCTCCTGACACCACTGCGACAGACACTATTCCCAGCATGTGCATTCGTGGAAACACTCTCAGACCAGAGTGGCCCTTATCTCTGAGCCTTGTTAGTTCTGTGGTTTGGCTCTAGAAGGGGAAAAGTGAACACCATCCTCCAACATCTTCTCCCTTCATCCTTTCCGAGGCACCTTTCTTGAGTTCCAGATTTTACTCCACATCTTGCTTCTGAGACCATGCTCTCTCCGTGGCACCCTGTGTTGGTGACTTCGATGTTTTCCTCATGGCGTTCCTGAGCACCAGGTCTCCTTACACTTACATCATCCCGGCGGCTTCCTGCATGACCCATGTTTCTCTGTCTTCTGCCAAACCTGCCTCCTCAGCTCTAGACCTGAGGGTTCATGGGTGCAGCCACTCGATAGTCCCAAATGCAACCTGAGTTTCCGTTCTTTCTCAAACCTCACCTTCACTCCTCTCAGCCCCAACTGCAGAGCAGCTGCACTCTTTGCCTTGGCCTCAGGCAGTGCAAGAGACTTCCCCTCCAAGGTCCATGTCATCTTGTGCCTCTCACCTCAATGAAATCCCAGCCCGCCAGTCCTGGGGAAGACAAGCCCTTCTTGTTAGCATACACTGAATATAGGTCACTGTGCTGGAAGTTTTGCAAACGAGGTTTCCATCAAGCCTTGGAGGAACTCAGTAGTGTTCGTTTAATGGGCAAGGACACTGAAGCACACAGAGGTCTACTGACTTGCCTCTGACCCCAGGGAGATCTGACTCCAGACCTTCTCACCCCAGAGCACTGGTGAGGTTACAAGATGCTCCTGATCTCCCCCCTGGGCTGGCACACGACTCTTCCCTGTCTACCCTTGGCCTCCCATAAGTGCCCTGTTGTCCTGAGATGAAGTTCTTATTTTTTAGATAAGTGTTAGTTCCAGGAATTGGAAACATTGTGGTGCATTAGAAAGTTCCTATTGTCACAGAGCTTACTTTCTAGCCTGGTGACACATAACCACCAGATAGACCACAAAATTGCAGAGTGATATGTGATACTGAAGAAAAATAAAATAGAGTAAGAAGATGGAGTATGACCTTGGAGTGGTGAGAATTAGGGTAAGTGGTCTGGGAAAGCCTCTCTGAGGACACGATATTGAAGCTGAGGCTAAATGAAGCAGGCTGCAGAAGTAAGGGGATGGCACACCACAGCTAAGACGGAAAAGCATATGTAAGGTTCCTGTGGTAGGAATGAGCTTGGGGTATTTAGGCAATAACAGGAAGCCATGTGCAGCAACAGCTGGGTGACATGCAAGGTAGCAGGTAGATGGGCCACACTGTGCAGTGGGTGGGTCTGCCTGCTCATGGCAAGGACTTTGACTCTTATTTTCAAGGCTATAGGAAGGTACTGCGCACACCAGGGGAAGGTCCGATCTATGTTTGAAAGGATGGTCTGGCTGCCAGGTGATTTTGGAAAAGCATGCAGGCAGTAGAGAGAGCAGTTAGGAGGTTCTTCTGTGCTCCAGGGGGAAGATGAGGGGAGGAGGTAGCCGAAGGCCACAGCACTTGCTATAATCCTTGGAGGTTAAGCCAGTCTTGCTCTGTGTGAGAGATGAGAAGGTAGCTTGGGACAATTAAGGCTTTGCTCTGGATTCTCTGAAATGGGGATGGAGTGTGTGGAGCTGGAGCTCTGAGGAGGCTTGAGGCTGGATAACTATGGTGAGGGCTCTTGGACAGAGGTGGCTTTGCAGCCACTAAGTGAGGCACTTTGTCCCCTGAGACTTAAAACAGATGCCTGTTTTAAGTGCTGTTGCTGCAAAGGAAAACAAATGGGATATATTATGAGTTAAATTGTATCCCCTTAAGAGATGTCAAAGACCTGCTCGCTAGTCCCTGTGACTATGACGTTGTTTGGAAGTGAGACAATTAGACTAAGGTGAAGTCATTGGGCTGAGTCCTGATACAATGTCCAGTGTTCCTATGGAAAGAGGACAGTTGGACACCAAGATGTCCCCAGAGGCAAGATGACATGAGGAACCACCAGGGGATGGTGGCCATCTGCAATGCAAGCAAGGCCCGGGACCAGCAGAAGCTGGACAGACTCTGCTTCACAGCCTTCGAAGGCTCTCACTCTGCCCAGACCCTGACCTTGGACTTCCAGCTTCCAGACTGTGAGACCCCGAGTACCTGTTGTTTAAGCCACCCAGATGGCAATGCTTCATTATGGTAGCCTGGAGAATAATGAAAGGAGGTGCAGAGGCAGATGTGGGGCCTGGGGGCCAGTTACACAAGGAGATGGAGCAACACATTCATAGAGAAACGGAAATGATCCGGGGCTGAAGGAAAAGGGATTTGGGAGACAGAGGATGGTTCTCTGAAAGACACCAGGAGGCTCTTTGAGTCCTGGGACTTTGTACATGCAACACGCATAGCTGCCCCTGGCTGTCACCCATGTGTCCTGTCCTCACATGCTGGTTCCATTCCCCAGTGGATCTGGAAGCTCTTTGTTTACCCAGGATCTTTCCCCGTCTCTGCACCCTCTCTTCATTTTATGATTGCTTTTTGAATGCCTGCATCCTGTACCTGCCACTGCCCTATATTCTGGGCATTGAACAGGAAGAGCAGGAGAAGTGCTAAGCCTAGCCAAGAGCCTCCACACCACGTAGATTTACATGAGGGAATGTGAGATCCTTATAGATTGTGTTTGTCTACGGAGCGGGGGTTTTAGAATTCCTTTTGGAAAATGGGTTCTAGCACTTTCCAGTGTCTCTACAGGCCAACTCTAGTGTTGTTTCCATTTATCAGCACTTTGGGGCTGTAAATCTCCAGAAGCTCCACCAGGAACTCATCTCTGGAAGCTGACCTTGTGACTCCGCAGCCTGGCCAGTTACTTAACCTCCACAACTCTTGGTTTTTCCACAAGTCAAATGGGGCAAAGGGCTGCCCTTTCTTTCCATCGCAGATGTGGGTGTGGAATAGAGGCCCAGCTACACTGAGGCAGGAAATCAAAACCTTTAAAGTCAACCCACGATCAGTGGTTCTTGGAGAAGAGGGTATGTGGACATGCAAGAAGAAGGAATAGTCTTAGCCACTCATATTCTTTATTTAAGATCGTTATTTAAAATCATTTTAACTGTGGCAAAATAAACTTGTAAGATAAAATGCACTGAGGCAAGCACTTCTAGGTCCACGGTTCAGTGGTGTTAAGTACATTCATACTGCTCTTGGCCAACCATTGCTCAAACTTTTTTCATTTTGCAAAACTGAAACTCTGTACTCTTTAAACAACAATTTTCTGTTCCCCCTCCCCCAGCCCAGGAAATCACTATTCTACTTTCTATCTCTACAAATCTATTTTTGGTGTCTCATTGGAGGAGAATCATGCAGTATCTGCCCCCTTTGGGTCTGCTTATTTCATGCAGCATCACACCCTCAAGGTCTGTCCATGCTGCCGCAGGAGCTGGGAGTCCCCAGGCCAGATGCTATTCCACCATGTGTCTCCATTGCATTTGGTTTACCATTCCTCTGAAGATGGGCCTTTAGGTGGCTTCCACCTCAGACTGTGATTGAATTGTGTCACAGTGAATGCAGGTGTCCAATTAGAGCTCCATTTATTTTCCCTTATTTTTCTTCATGGAGTCTGTGTTTTTAATTCTTCTTTAGTTTAGGCAAACATTCTCATGAGGCCTTTGTCAAGGAAGCTCAACATAAGATAATTTAAGGTGAGACGTTTTTGGAGTTTTTTTCTTGGAGGACCATCTGTTTTATCTCCACTTGACTTTTTAAAAATGCTGGCACTGTTTGAGATTGAATACGAAGCCTTTTTTTCTTCTCTGACGTTTATACGACCAAAGGTGGAAAAATAAGACCTTTGCTTATTAACAGAATGAATCAATCTCTTTCCCCCACAGGAACTTGACAACAAGCTGGAGTAAACTTTAGACATTCCTCCGGTGTGGGCTGGGCTAACCTTTCTTTGAGTTCAAGTTAAAGGAGACCTAGCTGATTCACAGAACTAGAGGTCTTGCCAGCAGCCAGGATTCTCTGGGTCAGAAGAGCCCTGCTCTGTTCTGGCCCACGCTGTGCAGCCTCTTCTGATACCTCAAGGGGGCACAGGTGGGATCAGAGAGGTTGCATGTGTCACCAAACATTGCCGCTGGAGACAGTGGGCAAGGGAAAAGACGTGTTCAGCCCAGAACCCTGCCTGGGGTGGCAGCGAACAAGTACTCAAAACAGTGACCCTTCAAAGATAGTGGGGCTTACTTAGGACTCAGGTTCTTTCCTCCCTGTGTCTTTGTGTGTACTACACATGTGTGGGGAATGCCCCCCGAAAGGGCCATGCTTAACCATTCTTTGGGATGACTGTTTGCATGTTCTCCCTTTGGAGAGTGTGGGGTTCCAGAGATTCCAGCCAGCCTACAGGGTCTGGGGTTCAGTTGGTGTTTGGGGTGGCCTGACTTTTCACTCTTGCCCTGACTCTGCCATTTACCCAGAAACAAGAAATATAGAATAAACAAGGCAGAGAGATTGGTTGGCAATGGATTGTTAGGCTTGAGAGAAACTTAGAGAAATGGCCTTGGGCCATTGGGTACTCTTTCCAAATCTGCTAGGAATGCAGGGCCCAGCTAAGAAAGAAGGAAAAGAAACGAGGCTGACTTCTTGCTAATTGAGGGGAGAGTACATAGTGGAAAAGACCACTTTTCACGGGCCCCACACAGGTGGACCATGAAAACTGTGGGCTCTGAGTCTTCTCATCCTCCCAGTGTCTCATCTTCAGGTAGGCGACAGATCAGAGGACCTTAGGAGAAGCATCATTTTGAGGGACGCAGTGCTTCTGGGGGTGGGGCAGGCTGGGGGACTTCTTCCCAGTTGCTGAGCAAGCTACTTGGGGTTGGGAGGCGGGAGCCTGTTCAAGAGGAGGAGCAAGACCAAGGACAAAGGGTCAAAGGACACAGCAGCAGGGAAGGAAAACAAAACAAAACAGGAAGTGGCCACTCTGGGAGTTTTCATAGGAAGGCTGGGAAACACATCTTGATAGAAGAAAAAGGACCACACCTCCATGTCCTCTAGCAGCCCCTAAACGGGCCTGATATGACAGGACACCTGGACTCCCACAGCAGAAACCACCACCCAAGACTCCGTTGCTTGCAGTCTTGGCACCTCACCCAGTCTCCCTGCCTTGGATTCACATAGCTTTGTCTCCTGTGTCCCTGCTAGAGATGTCTGTGGATGTCCTAATGCTAAAGTGTGTGAAGGAGTCTACAATAAGACAGACAACAGTCCCCCTCCATGCTGTTATCCACAGACATAACTCCAGTGCCCACAGGAAGCCATAGGTGGAATGCCAACACAGAGGTGAAGCCATGTTCCACGTGCTCTGGCTCTGAGGACTCACATACCCTGCTCTGCCCAGAGTGGACAGGTGAGGCAGAGGGAAGCTTCAGGCCTCTCTCCTCCTTCCTACCCAGGGGCAGTGCCCCTGATGGGCATGAATGGAAGAGGTTCTTTGCTCACAGGAGAACAAAAATCCCCAGTTCCTTGGTAGCCTCACGTCTTGAGAACTTATTTTAGTCTCCAGTTATCAAGGAAGTCAGAACTTCATGTGAAAAGGGAAGAATGTGCCAGCCGTCTGCAGTAGCCTGTGTGCAAATGAGTCAGACAGCCGCCAGAGGCCGGAGGTCAGGCACCGCGCTCAACTATGATTTTGCTCAAAATACACACAATCGGGAGGCAGGAAATGGGTTGCAGCAATCTCAGTTCGTGGGCGCAAAAGTTTCCAATTAGGAATTCAAAGGACTTGTTGTTCTTTAATGGAAAAGTGAAACAAATTCCGTTCATAGATTTTGCCACCTCCTTGGTGGTCCCTCACTGAGAGCTGATCTGTGGCAGAAGTGTGGTTTTCAGCGCACCGGATGGAAGGGAAAGGGCTGCAGCATTTGGCATAATGGAGAGGAAGCTGAGCAGACCCTCAGGCTCAGACACTGCAGTTGACTGAGCAGAACCTGATCCACAGCCTGCTTTGTCAATAAAGTTTTATTGTAACACAGACTAATCCACTTGTGTATGTGCTCTATGGCTGCTTTCGCATGTTAAGGCATAGCTGAGTGCTCTCGACAGTCTATGCCTGAATATACATACTCACAATTCCTTAACATGTATAAATGCACTATACGCATTGGCTTGTCTTTTCAATTTTCAAAATGATCCTAGTGAAGATTCTTGTATGCTTTGGATGTAGATTTCCAACCTTTTTTAAAAAGTTGCATATATTTTATGAAACATACTATGATTGGCTGGCACAAGCATATCTTGATTATTTCAACTTTTTATGTATTTATTGGTTGTACTGTGACAACTATCTTTGAGTTTGCATTTATTATTCAATGGAGAAGAGATTCCTAGAAAATGAATGAGTCAAAGATATTCATGAAGAGTTTCAAAGTATAGGGCCATGCCTCCTCCAGAAATGTGTGCTACCTTTCATCTACTCTCAGTATAGGAGGGTAATCATTCCCTCTTCTGGCCACATCATCAATATTTAAAGTCTTGGGCCTGGCAGGATGGCTCAGTGGCCTAAAGCACATGCAGGTGGCTGCAGGGACCACAGTTCAATCCCCGGTACCACATGTTGTGCCAGCCCTGCCCTCAGGGCTGGCTGAGCCGGCCATAAAAATAAATAATAAAGCAATATTTAAAGTCTTGGCCTATCCAGCAGGTTTAAATGGAAGTGTTGTTGTTTACACTTCCTACATTGATTTAATTTTGAATGGCACTGCCTAGGTTGAGACAGTGGTGATGCCACTGACTGAAGCCTGAGTTGGTGTGGAAGCCTCTCTAAGTGAGTGCCCTACCCAGGAACTATCAGAGCTCAATAATCCTTGAGGAGATAATGCTCCAGCGAGGACTGATTTATCACCACACTAGTGACTCCTTCTGAGAACTTGCTGAACGACATATGACATAGTTCTGGTCATAAAGGGTTTGGATGAGCAATGACCTTTGCCCTACAACTGCAAGGCTATAAAGAGAATGTCCATGCTGTATTGACAGTCCTGCTCTTTGCTAGTTCCCGTGGATCAAATCACACTTGATCTCCACTGAGTCTACCCATTTCTCTGTCTCCTGGCACTGAAATATAGCTCACTTCAGCCTGCACAGCCAAGAAGCACTTGATCAAAGTCAGGAAATGTGCAGCATTGCCCATGACCTACCACGAGGGTAAACTGGAATCTCCTGGGGACCATGGCAGAGAGGGTGGGTGTATGGAGGACCAACTCTTCCCTGTCATCTCCTTTGTGGCCTCTTGCCACAGTGACCAGCTGGGGAGGGGTGGCCACAGCAAGGAGCTGTTCTGTCCAGGTCTGGCGTACTGTGGTTTCCTGCCTTGCTACACGGCCGTTGCTCCGTGGTGATGATTCATGGCATTTGGAAAGTGTGGCTGTGTTCTGAACAGGGAAGTGAAAAGTCACACAGCCAAGGTCAGTGCAGGACAGGACAGGACAGGACAGGGTCCATCTTAAGACATGTGCTTTCCTCTGGAAAACGCAAGGGCAGGGGCCTCTGGGACGTCAGGCCTGGGATGCATGCTGTAGAGAGGGCTATCCTTTGCTGGCTGTCCTTTGCAGTCTCAGCTCTTCCAAGCATTAGTCACTGATTCATCCCTCGGAAGTGCTGCTTGTCTTGGCTGGGCCAAGGCAGGAGGAGGAAGTGGATGGTGATTCAGCGGGTGTTACTTCCTCTCTGACTCAGGACTGGATCCATTTCTGAGGATGGTGCCAGAGGCCACTATGTGGCTTTAGCCAGATTCTTTAAACCTGGAGCCAAATGAAGACCCTGATTCCGCGGCTGCTGGCTGACCCTTCAGTCCTTTGATGACGAAGGGGTTGATACTACATCTGTGCTTGTGCTTCGCTGGGCTGAACCTTCCATCCTGAGCCTTTGTGGGGTTCTAAAGGATGAGTTCCGACTAAAGTCTCTGGATCTGTGCACTCTCCAAAGCATCCTTGTCTTGGGGGTCTCTGGGCAGGGGAAGCAGTGAACCTGTTTTCCTGGAGCCCATGTGCCCACTTAACCACGTTACTCGGTGAAGAATCCAGAGGTCCTGGTTCAGAGATATTGCTGGCACCCTGTCTATGCTGTCCCTCAAAGCTTCCTCCAAGAGTACCCCAGTTGTTCATGTCACTGCCTCTGCTTGATGGTATTTACCATTTCAACTGCACTTCATAGTGACCTAGAAACCCCTCAGCACAACTTGATCCCCTGCCTGCCACCTCCTTGGTAGTGGTCTTCTCTTCTAGGCTTATTTTCTTGGGCTCCCTATTTCCCTTCTCCTCCCATTGCCATGGCCAGGGCAGAGGAGTTGTTGGTCACCCTGAAGTGAGACTGGTGTGAGGTACACAACGTCCCGCCGGTGGTGCTTCTGCAAGGGGACTGTGTGTGGCCTGGGATCCTTGCTCCTCCTCTGCAGTGCTGCCTTCTGTCCACCTCTGCCTCCTCTGAGCCCTGATCTCACTTTCCAACTTGGCAGGGGACTGTGTGAAGGTGGCAGTAGCACTATGCCCTTGAGGGAACTGAGAGTACAGAAGTCCTCTTGACAGGCTTATCTTCTTAGGAGCCAGGTGAGTGACGTTGTCTCCACCATGGTGACAAGATGGGCTGAAGAGAGCAGAACTGAGCTGATGGCTGACACACTGGGACTCCTCTATGACTTGCAGAAAAGGCCCCTGACCAAGGGACAGTGGCAATGGTCACAGAGGTTTACTTCCTAAAGCCCAGGATAAAGGCAGGTGCTCCCTCCCTCTCCCCGGCCTCATACTTGGTAGAGGCTGCTTCTGTTCCTTTGTCTTTTGGCTAGAGAGCAATAGGAAGCTGGGGGTTTTCCCAGCTCCACCTTTGGGGTATAGGCCTAAGGTAAGAGCTCAGTGATTTTCTGTACATAGCACCTTGGAGGATGGCCGCCATCAGTTTAGAACAAAGGAGCCATTCTCAGAAGCCCAGCAAAAATGAAACCAAATAAAAACCCCATAAAAGTCCCTGTGAGGGCAAAGGAAATACCAGCTTGACACTTTTGCTCCAGTGCTCCGTCACAAAGGAAAGATTCGCAGACAGATGCATGAGACTTAGTTATGTTTGGACTGGAGGGCGAATGCACAGGAAAAGAACGAGAAAAGGCGTCACCACGCAGAGAAAGCCTGTGGGTGTGGGCACTCCAGTGGTGAGTGGTTGTCATTCAGGAACTGGCTGATGATCAGGGTGTGTGGGGCCCAAAAGGGACACTGGATGGAACAGGCTCAAAGTCTGCGCACGTCTGCTGAAGTCAGGCGACCACTGGCCAGGTCACCCCAGACTTTTCCTGACTCACCAAAACACTGGCCTAGAAATGTCTTTGAAGATTAAGTAAAAACTCACAGCAGAGATAGCCACAGTTGAGTGACATCACTGGATTATCTGCACTGAGAAGCAGCAGACTGACCTGGTTGTGGAGCTGATGGGCTCTGTGCATTTCTGTTCCTCTAAGGCAGCTCCTTCGCTTTGGGCATAGTAGAAGGCATAGCGCAGCGGATGTTTTAAGGGATGGAGTTGTGGATATAGAAACTTTCACTCTTGTTTCATGAGGCAACACAATCCCAGGGAGAGAGCCGCCTCCCGATCCTGGCAGCTGGCTCTGGCTGTGGCCTGTGGTGGGCGCTTTCTTGGCGTGGTGGGCTGTAATGCTGCCAGTAGGGGATTTCAGTTCTGCAGTGCGGCTCGGGGCAGCTGTGAGTCCCACATGGGAGTCTCTCCTGTCTCACAGGGCTGTAGGAGGTGGCAGGAAGGCCTGGATTTCCCCCAGGGAAACCTTAATTTTCTGCATGATAGGTCTGTGCTGGGCACAGAGCAATGGCGGTCAGCTCCCTGGTCATCTCTGTAGCTTCACTGCATGCTGAGGTGGGAGTGGGCTCCAGGCCTGGATTCCATAGGTGCCAAATTTGCTGTGTCTTTTAGGCCCTAAGGGTGTTTTTGGTTCTTGTTCATTCCAGTCCCTCACAGCTGATTTATGGAGCTTCTCACACATTGCAAGGCTGTCGTGTCACCGTTCAGTCATGAAGAGACAATGTCTTCAGCTCTGCCTCCTGGCACAGAGCCAGCCCACAGTAGGGCCTCTGTGCATACTTGCTGATCACACTTCCTGCTGTACCCTTTGTCAGAGAAATGTGAAACCCAGGACCTCAGGCCTTATTGGGAGACAGGGCCTTTGAAGAGGTGATCAGATTAAAATGAGATCACCAGGCTGAGCATTATTTTCCAGCTGGCTCATATGGAGAGGAGCTCAGGACACAGACGGACAGACAGACACACAGACACATACAAAGAAAGACAACCATGTGAGGTCATAGGAAGAAGACAGGGTCTGCCCACATCTCAATCTGCAATACTGGGAGAAAATAAAGTCCTGTTGTTAGAACTGCTCAGTCTATGGTACTTTGCATCCCTAGCAAACCGGCACCACCTCTCAACACATTCGGTGAGCATGCGATCACATGCCAGGTATTCTAGAAGATCTAAAGGCAAAAGTGAGAGAAACACAGGAAAAGAGGAACAGGAATGGGCCTGTCTTTCTTCTTCATTTTGTTACCCCAGGCCCCTCCCTGTTCAGCCTGTCCTCACCTCCACCCTCTGCAGAAAGCAGAAACCTGGGAGGAAATGAAACCCTGGGCTCCCAGCAGATGCCGCCCTACCAAAGTGCTGGAATAGGATGAAAACCCTTCAGCACAGAATCAGGCATGCTGTTGTCTTCTGCCTCTCCCAGATCTTATTTAGCTCATCTGTGTGTCTGCACCTGGTCAGGAGACACACACCTCAGCAAGGGCATGCAGCTCCAGGAGCAGGGAATGAGTCCTTGCTGTTGCTGACACCTGGTGACTGCATGGCTGGTCCCCAGGCCAGTTTTATAGAGCAGGGTCACTGGTCAGAGCCACACTATAATGATCCTCTGGACCATGAATAATGTCCTTGCTGCCCTTTGTGTCTAAGGATGATGCCAATGTCATGTTTCCACACAGCTGCTACGGGAGTGCTGTTCTGTGATTTATGGCTGTAGCTGAGGGTTGCATACTTTGATCTCTGTCTGAAGGAATAGTGAGCTCATTTCATCATGGAAACATCTCAGGATCTCTGGGAACACTCTGAGCCTTCCAACCTACCCAGCCCCACCAGGAATGGTGGCTCATGCCTGTTAGCCCAGCAATGAGAGGCTGAAGCAGGAGGATCAAAAGTTCCCAGCCTAAGCACTTCAACGACTTAATAAGATCCTATTGCAAAATGAGAAATAAGAAAGGATGATATAATTCAGTGTGAAACTCGTGGGTTCAATCCTCCATAGGACAAGCAAACAAAATCTTTTTAGTAAGAAACCAGGTCTATTTGAGAATTTTACCTAACAGGTAAGACTTTGTAGTTCTCTTTCTGCTATGATATCTACCAACTTGGATCAAAAATGCTTTCTGCCATATAGCTCAATAGCAATTCTGTTCCTCTATAGGTACCTTTTGCAATGCTAGCTTAGCTCATTGATTTTAACTGGGATTCTAGGAACCCAGGGCTGACCAGTTGATTCCATGTTGTATAGCACGGAGTCCCCAAAGAACTTTGGCCAAGACATGCCTGACAGTAAGCCTGTAATGGGCTTCTGAGCGCCCACCCAGGTTTGCACAGAGCAGTCTCTTACCCTCCTACTGGCAAGGTGTCCCTGAAGTCCGTGAAATTTCTTCATTTCATGTTGGTGTTACAGAAGCTTCCCTTTCTTGTCTACACACTAACAAATGCAAATATTCCATGGATGGCCTGTGGGTCGACACAGCAAAGGCATCACAAAGCCACCAAGTGCTTGGGCTCTGCAGCCCCACTTCCTCATACAGTGCCCTCCTCTCGGCCTCCACTGCAGCCCATAATCTCTGTCCTTTTCCTGCTCCTATGCGTGATCTAGCAGAGTCGCCTTGCTCATTAAGACCCCAGATTGCTTCCCTCCTGAAGGTAATTGCATTTTAGACCAGTGACTCCTAAACACTGTTCTTCCTTTCTTCCTTCCTTTCTTTCTTTCTTTCTTTCTTTCTTTCTTTCTTTCTTTCTTTCTTTCTTTCTTTCTTTCTTTTTTCTTTCTTTCTTCCTTCCTTTCTTTCTTTCTTTTTTTCTTTCTGATATGGGGGATTAAACCCAGAACCTTCACACTGAGTTACCCTCAGCACTGCCCCCCTTTCACATGTTGCAACAGGATCTCTCCAAGTCTCTAAGTTGCCCAGGCTGAGCTTGAATTTGCCATTCTTTTGCTCAGCCTCCCAGTGTGCCAGGATTATAGCTATTCCTGAGTTCTCAAAATCAAAGGATATCATCCCATAATACACAAGGGAAGCTTAAGATTCCCACCTGGACTGGGCAGGCAGTCAGGACCACTCTACTTACTCAGATAACTAGACTGTGAGGTCTGGCTCCAGGGACCCCTTCCTTGGTGTGTGTGTGTGTGTGTGTGTGTGTGTGTGTGTGTGTGTGTGTGTGTTCCCATACTCACTGTGCAAGTGTGGCATGGGTACTGTTCTAGCCAATGGCACAGTACCACCCAGGCTACTTATTATAAATCTTGCTCAGTTGCAAATGAACATGGACTCTTGGTGCCATGTATGTGTCACCTTTGGTCCCAAAGATAATTTCACTAGGAAGCCAAGAGAACAACCAGCATGACTTTACAGCTTCAAACCCTTACACTTTCCTCCTGCAGAGGACTGTGCACATGCTTTTTAATGACCTGATGGCTTCCAGTCTGCTTCAGCCAATAGGAACTCAAAGAAGTGACCCTCAGACAAAAGGTTGTGTTTGGCATGACTCATCCCAGGAGACATCCAGTCCACTTGGCCTGAATTCTTAAGTACTGGTTGGAAACCATCCCAAGAGCTACCAAGCAAGGCTCTCACAGGCAGTGTGCAAGACCATGACCGGTGCTTAGGCAATGCTCATCGCTTGCTAAGATCCAGCCCTGATAAATAGCCCATTATCTTGCTTCCTCCTTGTGGCTCATTTACTTGTGTCTGACTCATGGTTGATGTATGAAGGGGTCTGATTCAGCAAGGAAAGCTTGGTCTGCTGAAATGGAAACCAGAATTCAGGCCTGTTACAGTTTCTGGGATCCTGGCTTCTTAGCAAGAGCAGCTTTGCCAAGAAAGGAAAGCAATGTGTGTTTTCATTCTGAAACAAAAGGAAGAAGAAGGGATCAGAGCACAGGATTTTCTTACTACTTACAGCCTAGGGGATAAATCCCAGTTATCCCTTAGACTATTTTATTGTAGTTCATGTGTGGGCATCATTGGATCAACCAGGGACAATTTCTTTCAAGTCAGCCTCTTTGGACTATCAGCTCCATCTCAGAAAAGGGACAAGGACAATCTCTGCCCCTAAAGAAACTGGCTTCACCTTCTCTTTCTTACTACTGAAAAGAGATTTGTCATTACCTGAATACCTGAAGATGCTTTCTTATGGGCTGCCTGTTTAGTTTGTTGAGGTTTCCTCATGAAGGAACTTCCCGGGTGAGCCATGGACCTCATAAATGACTCTTACTCCTTTACTACATTAGCCTCAGACCAAGGGTCTGTCCTGCCAAATCAGGCAGGAGTTTTTCAGTAGGTGGGACGAACATGGGCTTTTGGCAGATTGGTGTGTCCACCAATGTGATATCATAGACCAGGGGGCAGGTGAATGCATACAGATGCACAAATGTGCACACACGCATTCACACATTGCTACATGCACACACACACACACACACACACACACACACACACACGTATGCACGCACATACACACACACTGCTGTAGCTCTCTGCAGGCCCATAGCATTTTCTCTGTGCTATCTACCACAGGATCTGACCTCTGCTGCTGTCAACCTGACCCTCATTGCCATGAGGTATCTGTATGACTTTGAGTATGCTATTTAACTTCTCTGAGCCTCAGATTCTTTCTTTGCAAAGTGGGGACTACAAAACTACACAAGCCAATGCAAGTACAGCTAATGTACAACATCTCAGTAAATTTATTTATTTTCTTTGGCAAAAAGCTATAGTGAACATTATTACTGTTACTGATAAAATGGTTATTTTGAAATCATTATTGGGGGGCCTGCTATAAACCAGAGTTTTTACTACTCCATTGTACTTCTCCATCAAGGAGCAACTGCTAGCTTCATCTTGCAGAGGATGGACACAGAGCTGGACTCTAGCCAGCCAAGATTAGAACAGGGCAATTATGGGCTGGGCATGTGGCTTGGTGTATAGAAGGTCTTGGGTTCATTCCTCTGTACCACCAAAATATAAAAATAGAAAAGAACCAGGTAGTTGTGCCTCAGTGAGCATGGCTGGCTGGCACTTGTGCCAGGGAGACCTGTCTGGGGCTGAGTGTCCTGTCACCTGACCCAGGGACTTGTACACCTGCTGAGCAGGACCATGGTGCTCCCTAGCCTGCTGGCATATTCCTGTTGGAATGTCACTGGGTGGAAGAAAGGAATCAGCCTGATGGGGTGTCTGGGAAGAGTCTAGGGGTATCTGTGAGCAGTGGGAAGCAAGGAGGTAGACAGCCAGCTGCCTCTGCTCTTCTGCTCTGTGATGGAGGTGGGGCAGCTGCCCATGTAGGACCTCCTCCCCAGCTCCCTACCAGTAGCCCCACTCACCCCACCTCTCCCAGGAAGACATCTTGCCTGGCACACAAGGTTAAACTTTCTGACCTACTGGAGGGAGACATTTCTCATGTATGAGGGATATCAGGGTATTGGCACATTTGGAAGGAAGAAGAGGAATTCAGTAGAGCCAAAGTGCAGCAGAAAAGAAAGACAATGCCCCTTAAGTAGCCCAAGGGAGCACATGTGCTCCCAGGGGTAAGTGGGAAGGAGAGCAGTTTCCCACTGTAGGCAGCAGAGTCGCCAGTGTGGACACCTCAGGGGTTAGAGAAGGTCCCAGAAACTGAGCAGCAGCCTTCCTGCTGACCTGGATCCCTGTGTGTCCCAGAAGACTGGCATGTGTTTTCTAAGGGCCCAAGGGTGCTAAGTGAGGCTGGACAGGGCAGCACAGGGGAGGGATGTGCAGGAAGCCCTTGGCTGCTGGCTCTTCCCGCCCAGCCCCCTCCTTGTGCCTCAGTTTCCAGGGCAGAAAAGAGGGAGCAGCAGATGGAGCATGCTGACTGCACTGCAGGGTGCTACAGCTCTGTCTACACAACCCCTCAATGTCATTGCACAGGGGGTTTATGGGAGGACAGCTGTCCCTTCTCTACCGTGGAGGCTGAAAGGACGGTAGAAGCAAGATGGAGTCAGGCAAGATGACAGAAGGGCCTGCCTGTGTCAGCCTGGAAGACACACAGGGTGGCTTGGTCCTTTGGGTCTGTTGTCTCTCCTGACATCTCTGAGAGTCACCACCCTCTTTGCTGGTCCCACCTTTGAACCAATGGGGCTGAGGTGCGTGAGACCCTGCCATGTGGTGTTGGGCGCGCTCTCTGCGGGCTGTCATTAGCAGCTGTACTGTCTATCTCTCAGCTCTTGTTCATACCCAGGCAGCTTATCCTCCTCCAGGTTGATCTAGCACACATGTTCTGCCTTTGTTACGTTTTTGTTCTTTCTAGACCAATTCATTGACCTGTTCAACACATACATTAAATATCCACCTTGTGCTGAGCCTGAGCTCTTCCCAAAGCCTTGTTACCTGCTCGTGATATTTCTGCGTGCCCCCACACAATATTCTTTTCCAGGTTTCTTGTTCAATTTCTGAGCAGAGGCATGTGAGCTTGCCCTATTTTCTTGTCCACATGTTGTGTTCTTTCCTTGCTTGTGTGGTTACTCATGGACTTCACCCCTGAGCCCTTCTGATGCCCTGGCTCTATGGGCCAGAGGAGGGAGGAGGGAAGAGCTAGCACATCTTGCAGAGGCAGAATCGTGGGGTCTGTGTTGTCCCTAGGCCTGCCCCCAGCTCCGCCCTGCCTGGATCCAGTTTGCAGCTGGTACTGCAGGACCCCCGGGTCAGGATAGATTTCTGCTTTCTAAGACTGCCTGCACAAAGAACAGCAGAGGCACCTTACTCCAGAGATTCAGCAGACTTGGATATGTGACAATTTAAAGCTCTGAAGGAAGCTACCCACTCTACCAATCCTTACTAGGTAACTTCCACGGGTTCTAAGATGTCTCTGTTGAAACAGTGGGGTCAGGAAGGAAAAAATCCAACAGGAAACAATGTAGCTATGATGCTCACCTAGCTGGGGGATCCTTACTCTAGATAGCTTTGTGGTATCTTGGGGCCTCTGCTGTTGCCTTTGATGGGTGGAGAAAAACAGCTCTGGTAAAGAGGCTGAAGAGCCAGGATAAAGCTTGGCCCAGCAGCCTGGGCCAGGGGCCAGGATGAGTGGCTGCCGAGCAGGGCGCATGCTCCCCAGGATACTATTTCAGGCCAGCTGGAGGCCAGTATGTGTTCTGCGCCACAGGAAGAATGTTCCCTCAGACAGAACAGCTAATCAGGCCAGAGGAGGGAGTAATGTGAGGCCAGTGGCAGTTACTGTTGGCTTCCAGCAGGCTGTTGCCTCTTCCTGCACTGAGTCACATGTATTTTTGTCTTGCCGAGTCGTCCGCCTCCCACAATAGCCTTCATATCTGCAAACGTGGGATTCTTCTGAGACTGTGAGCTGCATTGCAAAAGTAGGAGCTGTTTTCCAGAACTGCCCTATGTCATCTGTCTCTCTGACATAAAGAGGCAAGCAGGAGGGAGGAGACTCAGGAACAGAAAGGAGAAGGTGGAGGAAGAGAAGGAAAAGAGGAAAGAGAAAAACATTTGCTGACGTCAAAGAAGGCCACATTCTACGGGACAACATTACTTGTGCCTCAACCACCTACTCCTTCTAATTTAGTAGAAACCAAACAGCCTGTTTGGAAGACTTAGCTGCGGTCTTTTTTTTTTTTTCCTTCTTCTTCTTTCTATTCTCCTTCCACCAAAAGGGCCATTAATCATTGTAGTCTGAAAGCTACCTGATTCCCTGAAACAGAGGGGATTTCCATGAGTCATAACTCAGACCCTGCTTGTGCTGGGCTCTGTAGCTATAGCAAATTGATCCAGCTGCTTGCAGAACTGATGGAAAAGGCTCCAGGGAGGGGTCCACTCTGCAGCTGGGGCTGCTGCAAGGGCTGTCACGTGGCCAAGCTTGCTCAGACTGGCCCCCAGTGTACTGCTGATCCCCTTTTTCCCGCCCTCCACACATTTCCCCCTTCCCTGGGTACTCCCCGTTCCCTTGAGAGGTGCTGCCTTGCAGCCCAGCTGTCTTTGCAGGGTGAAAGCAATCCTCCCTGGCTTTGCCCGACCTCTTCCTTGGGAAATGCAGAAGCGTGAGGCTGCAGTCCTGTTTCCTGGCTCCCTCCCTGGGGCCTCTCTCTGGGCACATGTTAGATTGTGCTTCCCAGAAACCTAACCTGGTTCTGTTGTCTGCACATCCAGGGCCTATTTACAAAATAAAATGGGAGCTGGCAACAGTAACCTGTAACCTGAGGCTACAGAGACACCGATCCACTACCCAGATGCTAGGCTTCATTCTGTTAGCTGGCCAAGGCCACACAAGTTAATTTTTATCCTAGTAAAAAATAATAAACACTGTATTAGCAACTAAATGTTTATCAATTTGCAGTTCATTTCCAGCCAGATCATTTTGCTCCCTGCACATTTTTATGGCTAACTGATGCACTGGAGTGTGTTTCATGAAACCATATGTGTCTATTTAAGCCCTAGCCTCTGTAGCATTTATATGGCATTTTTTACCTTAATTGGATAATATTATTTGGCAACTTCAGTTATGGTACTCAAATATCACATTTTAATGATGAAGAAACTGCCATAAAGGAAAGTTAAGTGACTTGCTGGGGATCGCCCAGCGGCTCAGGAGAGCATGCTAAATGAAGAGCCATAAGTTTTTCTTTTTCTTTTTCTTTTGCTTTTGTATAAAATACCCACCTGTGTGTGCTGAGCCATGTTCCTGGGCAGGACTGAGTTTGTTGTTGTATTTCTTTTCCTCATTTTGTGGTAACTTATATTAGAGGAGCCAGTGGAGACAACTATGAAACAGAGTAGGAGGCTTGAGCTGTAGATACACTCTGGGCCAGGAGCAATGAGAACTCGTGAGTGGGGCCAGGCTCGTGCGCACTCAGCGGCGGTTAGCTCCGCCTCACGGCCAGTGCTTTGGTGAGTGTTGTGCTTAGCAGTATTGTGTGGCAGTATTAGTGCTATTGCTGGCACCACCTGTTGTTAGTATCAGGGGCACAATTTAGCTGTGACAAAATGAAGCCAGGGCTCCCATCACAGGCTCTAGGTGCTGGACTAGAGTAACAGAAATAGAGTAATAGAAACCTTGATGTGGCCATGTGGTGTAGGCAGGCCCAAGTGGGGAATGACAGAGGAAAAGAGTTCCTAAGGGCAGCAGATGAGATAAATAGACCCAGGTGCTCTTGAAGTCTCAGTTTTAGTCCCTGAGAAAAAATGAAGGCATAATAAATTGTCCACGATGGGGCTGCAAGTGCATGGGAAATGCAGGACCCAGATGTCTGTTCTCAGGGCTTGGCATGCTACTTGGCATCCAGTGGACACCAGAGAATCGCTCATGATAGAAAAAGCAAGCTTGACAGTGAGGCGAGGATGCCACATATGCAACCTCAAACATGAGGCAAGGCCCTATTTCCCAACGGGCAGCTTACAAAAATTATGTCTTTTTTTTTTTTTTTTAAACTAGGTTAAATATATAAACTCTTCATGATGCAAGTGATGTAGTCAAATTTCTCACTAAAAATTTAATTTATTGGCTAAACTGTGTGCATATTTATAATTATTGCATAAAGGTAATTACCTGGGAATATTCCCCTTGTTGTCCTCTTTACTCAAGTCTTCATCTTCATTCCAGCTTAAATGACCTGACTCAGTCTTTGAGAACAAATCCTCTTGCTTCTGTCCAATGTCTTGCAGACTGAGTACTTTTTAAGACTATAGGTTGTAGTCCCTGGAAATGTAATCTCAGGCCTCGCAGCATCCATAATGCCATTTGCGGTCTCCACAAAGTTGGGTTCTTCTACTGCTTCTGAGAAGGACCTTCCTGGGATTGTGGCTGTATAAGAAAATGTTCATGTATTTTGAGCTCACATGCTGAGCTGGAAGGGTGTGAAACAACATGAAGCCAGGGTTTTTTTGTTTTTTTTTCACAGAACTTTAGCAAAGAGAAAAAAATCCAGAACAAAAAAGGAAAGAAAATAAAATTAATTGCATAATTATTGATCTTAATTCATCTTGATGAATAGAGATTTATTTGGCTGTACACTCTTATTTTGTTTTTTTTTTCCCACTCTTATTTTGAAAGGCCTGAAATTATTTTATTTATTTATTTACTTATTCATTTTTTAATGTATTTGGTATAGGGTCTCACTATGCAGCTTGGATTCATAGTGATCCTCCTGCTTTTAGCTTCCCCAGGGCTGGGAATTACAGGCATGCACCACCACACCTGGTTTCAGTGGCTGGTTCAGTGCATCGGAGGGCAGCTCTGACATGGTATGTGATGCCAGGAATTGAACCCTGGTCCTGCACTTGCCTAGCCGCTTAGTCTGCTGAGCTATCTCAATGGATAGGCCTGAAATTTTTCATAAAACAAACTTGGAAAGACTTAATGATAGCAAATGCTTTCATCTAGAGGTTGTGCCTTTAAGAACAGCTATAAAAACTTTTACATTTACTTGTGTTAAAGAAAAAAAGAAGCTATTCTTCCAGGTAAGTGTTATAAACATCTCAAATAGCACTGACTGAATTCCTTTCAAGGTATTTTGTTCTAAATAAAGACATTGGGAAAGTACCCTATGACATGAGGAGCTTCTTAAGGACACAAAAACAAGGTGAAATCTTAGATCCAGCTCTACATCCTCTTTTCCTTCATGCTTCGCTGGTCTGAGTTGGTAAGCTCAGTAACTACACCAGAAAGGAGCTTCCCAGGGGATAGGAAGACCCACTGTGGTGTCCTTTTCAAGTGCCCATCACCCAGAGCCTTGCTGGTAATGGAGCTGGCAGGCATAGGAGAGCAGAGACACAGCTCTCGGGTCTGGCGGCAACAGCCTGGGTATGTAGCACCAGCAGTGAGGCTGATGGGGAGAATCAACATTTTTTTTTTTTTTTTGGCCAATGTGTATCCCATAAAGAGACACATAAACTATGGTTTATATAGCCCAAGCAAGAGGGGGCTCAACATTTGCGCAGCAAACACAGTCCAGGTTAGGCAGGAAGGTACAGGCCAAGAGCCTTAATTAACACTAAAGGTTTGAAGTCAGTTTTACACTGACTTTACACCACCCTGTCTTTTCCAAAAAAGGACAGGAAATATTATTTTAAAAACATGGTGGGAGAGTAGAATGCTCTCTATAGAAATGTAACAGATCATATACCAGTAAGACTATAATTAAAAATATATCTACTGGGGCCTGGGAATGTAGCTCAGTGGCAGACGGCCTGCCTAACAGGTATGAGGCTCTGAGTTCAAAACCCTGTATTAGAAAACAAAACAATCCAGGATCAGGGGAGAAGTCTAGAATTTTCCTGGAATTCTTTTATTTTTCATTTTTGTCTTTTTCCCCAAGGGGTTACCACACTAGACCATAGTAAGGTAGCCATGATCCTGGAGAATGACTTCTGAAGCTTGTTGGTGTGACTTGATTCATACTTGACATTTTAGAATAAAGAGAACCAGAACTATTTTGAAAGAAGCCTCCCTCCAACATAAAATCACAGCAAAATGACTCCAGAGTGCTTATCTCCACATTTTAGTGCAGGCATATTTATTACAATACCAAGTAAGAAAGGAAGGGCCGGCCAGATAGCTCAGCAGATTAAAGCACCTGTTGAGGCAGACACAGGTCAGTGGTTCGATCCCTGTGGTGCTGTGCTGGCCCTACCCACCAGGGCATGCTGAGGTTAGGCGTGGTGGCACACCTGTAATCTGCAGTGCTTGGAAGGTTGAGAACAGGAGGATCACTGAGTCAAATCAGTGTAGTGAGACCAGGTACTAAAAACATCTAAAAAAAAAATTGTCCTGAACAAGAAAGGAAGATAAACAAAATACCCATGTGCTCAAAATAAGAGCATGATCTTTTCTGGAAGATACGTGTGGGTGCTTTTTTTTTTTTTTTAATGACCTAAGTGTTGACTCTAACCCAACAGGACCAAAGTGTGAGGTTAGATAAGTGTCTGCTAGATGCATTATTGCTAGGTGGATACTGTGAAGTGGGCTGAGAGGTCATTGGCTGAGGCTGCAGAATAAAGGTCATTTGTTGTTTATTCTTGCTCTGACTGGTCTCTGACTGAAAAAAATATGAATTACCTCTCAGAAGCCCTCTGTTGACTTCAGGGCAGCTCTGCAAGGTGGCAGCCTCCTGTGAGACAGCACATGATGAAGTCTACAGGCAAGGTCTGAGCCACGCCAAGGGGCCACTGGCTGGGGTTCAAGTTACCCCAGAAGATAGTTATCAAATGCAGTTATTGGGCCTGGCATATCATCCTTGAGTTGCTGAGGTGAGCAGGAAAGACAGGTGTTGGTGGATTCACATCATCATTTCTTTAATGTATTATTTCATGTGAATGTCTGTTTGCTCAAGTCTGACTTGCACTGTAGATTTAGCTTGGCCAGTTCATACCTTTCACCCATGCCCATATAAAATCCTCTATCTGTGCTTTTCTACATTGCTTTTCCAGTAACTTGGACAACAACTCCTTGGGAACTGTGCTTTTTGGTTATACTTTAAAAATTTCAAACAGATTTGCTTCACATCCTATGACAAATATAATGGCTTTTTGGGAATTGTGATGATTTCTTGCACTACATTTGCGAACACATGTGTGCATCTGCATGAAAAATAGCCTTGCTCTGGGAAGGAAGCTGCCATAACCACAAAACTGTTTCTAGTGAATTCTCTTCAGTGTGGTCATTCGCTTTCAGGTCAGTGAATAACCGGCACTGGAATGACATCTGGGCGGAAACTTGACCATGAAGCTTAATGTATAACTAGTGTTTTTTTTTTTTTTTTTTTTCTCCTGTGTCAGCAGTTGGTAACATGATACTGTAAATAAGGATTTCAACGAGTAAATGGGCGTCTGTCAGCCAGAGGAGAAGGCTGGGGCATGCAGTTTTGAAACTCACGTCTACTCATGCCTGTGTTTGTTGCAAGGAATAAGATAATTTGAGAAACCTGGAAGTCCTGTGGATTCACAGGTTTCAAAAACAGGAAAGTCTCTTGTTTTAAAATCTTGTAGAGCAACATGTGGGCTTGAAAAAAAGCTGGCCTGCGGTTTGGTGATCGTACTTCCTTATTGATATAATGGCCTCCAACGCAAAGCCTCTTGGGAGTGCAGCGTGGACCGCAGGAC
>PVJA010000088.1:42643-52995 GCA_004027025.1 Myocastor coypus | reverse complement strand
ACCTGGGAGGCTCTTTTGGGCACGCTCTCCCAGGACCCATCCTTGAGTTCTTGAGTAAGCAAAAACAGATGCCATTCTGCTGTGACACAGTTCACTGGTCACGGCACAGAAAGTTCCACTGGCTGGAGGTGTGGGGGCTGTCTGAGCCCAGAAAACATCCTGTGTCTGAACTGAACTTCAGAAAAGCACTGGGCACTCCTGTCTGCCCTGACTAATTCTGGGCTCCTGGCAGCTCCTGAGCAGATCTGACTCCAGCCTGCTGTTTTTCTTTGTTCCCTCTAGGAAGAAAGAGGGCCTGAAGGTGGACACATTTCCACACCCAAACTCTCACGATACCTAGGTTTTACTACATATTTTGAACGCATGTATTTGCATGTCTTTATGGGTGAACATGTACATTCTTTATCGTAGTTGGCCTATCACCAGAGTTGTGTTTTTCAGTGAATTCAAAGACAATAGCATTTAGAAGCAGTATATATTTCAGTAAATTACTAGGCAAACATAAGGACTTTCACCAAAGGATTCCATCTTGCCAACTCCTCTGCACTGGCCCTGAGGAGCTGCAACCTGAAACCAAGGGCCAAGATGATTGCACAGCACAATTTGTTTCTCTCTCTCTCTTTGATAAGCCCAATAAATCTGCCCCAAACACGTCACTGAGGCCACAAGGAAATGCAATCCTGCCAAGTGTGGGTGCTAACAAGATCTGCCAAAGTCTCAAGGTTATGGAGAGAGCAAGAACTACTCTGAGTTGTGCATTTCTGCTGTGTGTGTGTGTCCGGTGCCACATGTGTGTGCTTTGTGTGTATAGGAAGACTCGGGAGGACAGTGATCTCCAGGGTCCTCTAGCAGCTGGGTGCAGGATTCCTGCAAGTACCATGGTCCTAATATGCTCAAGTCTCTTGCATAAAGTGGCAAAATACTTGTATATGACTTATCTAATGCCCTGCATATTTTTTTATCACCTCTAGGTTACTTATAAAATTCCATGTGGGATTGGGAAAATAGCTCAGTACTCTAAGCACCTGCCTGACAAGCACAAGGACCAAGGTTTGATCATTGATACCGCATGCCATGATGGCCCCAGAACCCTGAGGGCCCTTTGTGGGCCACCAAAACCTTATGTGGTGATGCATGCCTATAATCCCTGTGATGGGGAGGCTGAGACAGTAGAATTACTACAATCCCAAGCTTCACAGCAAGACCCTGTACCAAATAAATAAATAAGTAAATAAGATCATAAAAAACTCAATGCAGTATACTGTAAATATTTTTTAGACAATTTCTTTAGGGAATAATGACGAGGAAAAAAGTTAGTATGGGCATAATTTTCTGAGCACTTGTAGCTGGCTCAATCCATGGATGCAGAGCTCACTAATATGGAAGCCCAACTCTGTGTGTGTGTGGTGTGCACGTGTGTGTGTGCACACATGTGTGTATGTGTGCCTGTTTGAGCGTCATGCGTGTACACCAGGAGTGTGCATGAGTACTTAGTGTGCACATAAGAGGCACACCTACATCTGTGAGCTCATGTGTCCACATGTGCATGCAAGGTCAAGTAGGAAGGCATGTGTGCCATGTGTCCATATTGTGTATGTGTACACTGTGTATGTATCCTGTTTACTGTGGGTTTTCTGTTAGTGTATGAGAACCCTCTCACATGTGCATTCTGTGTATGGCACAGCAGATGTCAGAGACTCATGGGTTTCAGGGGCTGTGACTACCAACTGTGTGGCAGGCCTGCTCGGGAACAGGTACATCACTTGGATGCAATACTTTCCATGGGGTTTGCTGTGCTCAGGCCCTGGGCCATGTGCCCTGAGACTCAGATGGCCCTACTGCTTCCATTTGCATTTCTCCTGCTGCTGCTTTCCAAGTGGCTTCTTTTGAAATATCTTCTTTTTTTCAGCTTCAAGGAATGGGAGAGCATACTGGAATTAAGATGGAGAAAGGATTCGAAGCCATTCTTGTGTATACAGAAGACAGAGAGCAGAAGATAAAAGGACAAGAAGCTACAGGGAATCCAACTGGAAAGCTAGTATGAATTTGTATTTATGAAATAAAGCTTCTGTCTTCCATACAGGCCTTGAAGTCTGCCCCAGTTTCCTGCCTCTAACCTCACTGTAAGTGCCGACCCACTTCTGGCTATTTTTATTTGTTTCTTTGAAAATCCTCACTGTGTGATTAGGGTTGACTCTTGTCAGCTTTGTCCTCATTCCTCCTGGCTATCTAAGTCCCAAAGTGCAGCCATTCTCTCCTTACTCCTGATAATTATGGATGAGCACAGAGCCAAAAGATGTCAGGCTTTATTGATGATGTGACAAATAAGTGACCCATTTCCTGACAGTCAGAGACACCAGGACAAGCAGTAGTTACCTATGTGAAGAGCTCTGTGCCAGCACAGTCTTTTGTCCAGTTTTCCCTGCTGAGGTATGCAGACTCCATGGGAACCAGCACGGTGCCAACTCTGGTGCTGGGAGAGGGTGGGCATGGTTCGGGGCTTTTGCCAGTTTTGTACTTTGGGCTCCAGGCAGTAAGTCTGCAGGTGCTTATCTGGGATTACAGCCCGAGTCAACAGAGGCACCGGGAAGTGAGCTCAGGGCCCGGCAGCACATGGACAGTTGGAGGTGTTTGCTTTGCTCTTTGAGCAAACTTTGATTTACTCTTTAATAAGTCACCACCAAGGATGTGGTTCTGGAGAGGTTTGACTTGGCATTCAGACCTCAGGCACATATTGATAAAGGAGGAGTGTGAGAGGGAGTCTTACGTTGTTCCAGCTTTATTATTAACCCCAAGTTTAGAAGTGGACTCACTTTCAGAGCATTGGTTCCCAACTACAGGGTCCTTTGATATCCTCAGTGGAAGTGCATTATGACCGAATGTCACACAGCAGTGTTGACATCCTTGGAGGGGCAACCTTGGTGTCTAGACAGAGCTTGGTCTGAGTCTCAGCTCTGTCAGATTGTGATGCCACTTGGGGAATCCCTTCACTTGTTTAGCCTCAATTTCCGCATCTGTGAAAGGAAGGCAGATCAAAGACATAAACAAAAAGCAAACGCATCGGTTGTTATGGGATCTGAGAAAGAGATAAGCGTGAGGGCCAGATGAGTGGGATACATTTGGTTTAGCAAGCTGTCAGTGTTCCTTATCATATCAGTCATTTTATTTTTATTTTTACAGAGGCAGTTTGCTTTCTCTTTCCAGAACTTTCTGCAGGACTTCAGCTGCATCAAGTATGCAATAAGAATTATGCTTTTCGTACTTCCTACTCTGGTCCACACAAGTGGATGGAGCTGCCTTTCAAGGACTGACTGAGAGCATTCTTGCCTCTCAGGCTGTGGGTCTTGGGGGTCAGGGTGAGGTTTCCTCTCCTATCTGCTGATAGTATTTCCGCATTAAATGCAACCATGTGCAAAAAAGGAGGAAAAAAATTAAGGAGAAAGAGGAGGCATGGAGACCATTCTATGCCTGGGCTGACCCTGAGTTCCAGTTATGTCCTTGAGCAACTATAGGACACACAAAGAAGTCACTAGAGGGGAGGAGGCCACACTTTCCTGGGCTTCTAGCAGGTCTGAGTGCTGTTGCAGTGGAGATGTGAACCAGATGCAGACTGCCATCTGTGGCAGGAACATCAGGAGTGGGGGTCACCCAGGAAGGTCACCACCCAGGAAGGTGGGCAGCGCCTCCAGGGGTGCAGGGCAGGCTGGTCTCAGGTGCTAAAAGAAAAGGCACCTTGTTTCTGGAAAGATTAAAGACAACAATCAAACCTACTCCAGCCAGTCTCCTTTTTAAATTTTTAATTGCCATCCATCAGTAATCCCAAAGGCTATGGGTGATAAACTCCCCTCCTCTGTCCAGGTAGCCAGGCAAGTCCCAAGGCTCCTCATGTGTTCTCTTTGTGAGTACAGTACCAAGGAGTTAGCAGGGGTCAAAGAAAAGGGACCTGAGCTGTTGCTTTCCTCTCATATGACAGGGAAAAAAAAAGACAAAGAAAATAGGTTCTTAAGAATCCTCAGGGCTCCAAAAACCATGCAGAGAGAGAGATAGGGTAGGTCTGGGTTGCATCCGGGGTCACCATACCCTCTGGAGGAAGCAGACCCAGAGCTGGCCTGCAGGGGGAGGGGTGAGAGCGATTACAGAGCCCCACTGTGAAGATGACCTCTCCTTCTGTCTCTGCCTGCAGAAGGGCCCCTTGTGCCCCACTGCTTTTGCGGCTCCTGGTAAGTCAGTGCAGATGCTTGCTTGGCGACATCTCTCCCACGAGCACCTGGTAAGATATTCAGACTTATATCCATTTTTAACAGGTGAGGAAATTAAGGATTTAAGCATGGGCCCTCTTTGTTTGGGAAGGAATGGGCCTAGGACTTGATGGCCCGAAGTTTGCTCCCACACTTAACTCTGCTCAAAGTCCTAGGAGGCGGCAGTAACCATTTTAGAAATATTTTAGGGATAGCTTGCTTGTGGCCTGTTCTTCCAGGTTCAGCAGGGCCCTGGATGCTCTGGAGCTTGGCTGTACCACACAGGCAGATTCTCCCAGGGTTTCAGCAGAGGGGCTGGGGTAGCTGTCTGTTCTGCAGAGAGGCAGACCTGGTATTCAGCTTGTGTTTAAGGCAGCCCTCAAAGCACTCCTTTCTTACTGGTTCCTGGAATCCTTCCCTGCCTTCTTAGGGCTGACCTAGAGGAGGAAGGCCTCAGAAATGGGTAAATGGGACCCAGGAGATAACTCAGCGCCTGCCTGGCAAGGGTAAGGTCCTGAGTTTGATCCCTGGTGCCAAAAAAAGAATGAGGGAATGTCCTTTGGTGGAGTCTGTCTGCAGACCATGGGACAGAATATGGGGTGACAGAAGAGCCTCATTCTGACTATGGCTGCCCACAGATACAGGAACCACAGGGTCCTTGCGAGGGAAGGCCCCAAATAGTCAGGAATGGGCAGTCTGAGGGATAGACAGGAGCCACCAAGACGCCAGACAGTGGTCCACTGTTGTCCCTGCCTCCCTTGGAGTTTGGGTTCTTCCAGGTCGGAGAGCCATTTGCCTTAGAGAAAGAAGAGCTGGCAGGTCTGGGTCATTTACATGTCACCTTGTACAGTATCTGCCTTTGTTCCAGAGAGCAGTGCACATGAAAGGCATCAGGGAAGGGGGACAGCCAGGCAGTGACCTGCACAGGAAATTGGAAATTGGAAACCCACCCCTCTGACTCATGCTTAAACAAACCCAACACATGCTCTGACCTTTGCTCCCTGCAGCTGTAGCAGGCCAGGCTCTACCTGCCAATGGCCCTCTTGCCTGCCTTGCCCAGAGCTCATGAAAGGCCAGCGCTGGGCTAGCTTCCAGGTGGAGAGAATCTCTCAGATCCCAACTAAGGCTAAGTATGCAACAGCCCATGACTTTTTTCCTGTGACAAAGTGAATTCTTTGTTTTCTCTCCTTAATTTTTTTTTTTCATTATATTCATCAACGCAGAAGAGATGGAACATTTGGCAAAATTATTTTAAGTAGCACTTCAACCTGTGATCATCATTTCAAATCAAGGAATTTGCTGAGCAGCTGTGAGGAAGAACAAAGGGCCTGGGAGTGATTTAGGGCCTGGGGGAGGGGGAACTGTGGTAGAGGCCTGAGCTGTAGCGGCAGCAGCAGCTGGGGAGGTGGGTCATGTGCACCCCGCAGGGCATCAGCCTCTTGGCCCTGCTGTACGATCTGCACATTCCTCAACAGAGTTTTCACTGCTGAACATACTACATACTGCACATTTTATACAGATCAAGTAGAGGACCGAGTTCAATTTAAAACCCTACATGAGAAGTTCCACTTAAGAATCAGATAAGCCTGGCCTCAAATCCTGGCTCTGCTAGGCACCAGCCTCTGCAGAGTCTTCTGTGAAATGGGAACACTTACAGTGGATCAGATTTCTACCACTACCAGAAGTGCCTGAATGAGTCAGTTTGTGAAGAGAAAAGGTTCATTTTGGCTCACAGCTTTGGAGGTGTCAGGACATGACAGGTCAGCTCCCTTGCTTGAGGGCCATGCTAAGGAAGCACATCATGGTGGAAGGGCATGGCAGAGTAAACCTTGGCCTCATGGCTGAACGACACAAAGAGGAAGGGACTAGGGTTCTTTTATCTCCTTTTAGAATGCTCCCCCATGACCTAAAATGTCCAACTTGACCCCACCTCTTAAAGTACCAACAGCCTCCCCACACCACCATGCTGCAGACCAAGCCTTGCCTCATGGGCCTTTGAAGGAGATTCCAGATGCAAGCAACCACATCATAGGTACTGTTATGGGATAGACAAGTGAATATAAGCGAAGTGTATATCTGACCTGCTCTCTGGCACCTGGTAAACCTTCAAAATGATATCATTATCGCCAATATGCAGATAAATACAATTTACACGCTCAGATTTTGCAATTGATTTATTCAACAAGCACCCATTGAGAGTCTATTATTTCCCAGGTCGCTGAATATTAACTGGGGAGCAAGTGTTTCAAACATGGGCACTTAATCTGCTATTAGAGAGGTAAGAAACACTTCTATTGAGTTAAATAATGTCTTCCAAGGATATTTAAGTAGTTTACAAAAGTATCTTCTTAACAGATGGTCTGCTAGAAACAACTTGAAAAAAAATGTAGAGTTAAAAAAAAAAGAAGGAAGTAGTCTTATTTCTGTTTGGGAACTTACTGCTTTTCAATATAACTGTTAGCTAAATTAACTTAATTTCTTAAAATGAGTCTTGCTTTATACCTGGGAATTTCAACAAGCAAACCTGTAGATAATCAGGCCTGTTTGCAAAGTCTGGCTTGTCTGAGTTACTTTCGGTGATGCACGTGTTCGCAGACCGGGTTGTAGTTGCCGGGGATTGTCCAGTTCTGCTATATATATTACCATGGCAAGGACTAGAGGGCAGGCAGCAAGCCCAACCTCTCATCCCTGTCACAGCACTGCTGGTAGGAAACAGTGGAGCTTCGGCTCAAGCTCTACTGGGAAAGAACTGCTTAGTACTTCAAAGGTAGGTGCTGGCCAGACTGAACACCCCTAAATGTTTAAGGCGGGTGAATAAACAGAAATTAAATTCCAATGAATTTGAGTAGCTCCTCTAAAGGGCCAAGAAGCCTTTGTCCTCTTTCGTCTTGGTCTCCATGGCTGCTGTTTGGTCTTGTTTTGACAGGCAGTCCATCTTGCCTTTCACCCCCAGCTGCCACCTGTCCTCTGTCCCATGGGATACCAATAAGCCTTGGTCACTGTTGGAAGCCCAAGCCTACCACGCCCTAGTGGTTTGAGGCCAACATTCAGTCCAGTTGCTCCTTGGCTGTTCTCTAGTGTGGCTTACTCCACCTCTCCTTTCTTGGAAAACAACAGTGAACTCTGCTCAGCCAAGGCCCTATTTTCCAAACCCTGATATTTGTTCCCCACGCTCCTCCCTCCAGCTGCTCCCAACTGCTTACTCGTCTTGTGCACGCTGCCGTCTGCTTCCGCTCTTCCTGCACTTCTTGGAAGGCAGCCACAGCTGCCAGGGCAGGGGGAGGGACAGCCCTGCTGGTGGTGTGGGCCTGTCACCCTGACTCCACCCGGCATCCCCTCCCCAGGGAGCTGTTAGGAGAGAGGTGTGCGCTGCCTGTGAGGTCAGAGGGCCAAACACAGGAGGGGCTGCGCTACTCTGCAAAACCCAGTGAGCTGGTCTGCAGAATTTTAGATTTTTTTTTTTTAATGATAGTAACTAAAGCAAAAAGACACAAGTGATAAAAAGGAAAAGATTATTTTTGGAGCCCTTGGTTCTGAAACTCTTCTGATTCTCCTCTTTGCCTTTCCCACTCTCCCAACCCTATTCTTTATTATTTGATTCTTAGACCCTGCTTGGGCCCTGGGGCCTTAAGCCCTCCCTTAGAGTCCACCCACTCTTTTCTTCTTTTACCTAGACTGTCATATCCTAGCTCTAACACTGTCAGACAACATGGCTATCTAGAGTGGCTGGAGAAAGCTGAACCAGAATGACTGTTCACAGTAATCCCATTGGCTCCCCCAGCCAACCCACCCCACTGACATAAAATGAGTTTTGATTGGCTTAGAGAATCATTCAATAATTTTCCATAGTTAGCAATGCTTAAGAAATAGGAGCACACCAGAAAAATCTAGGTCCCTAGCTCGACTTGAGAAGCTGGAGAGTGAATGTCACAACAGGATCTGGGTTCACTCTGTAGTAAGAGGCTAGAACAAAAGGTCCCTCCCTACCTCACATGTCCCAGTGACTGCTCTGCCACCACCTCTGCGAGGACAGAGCCTGTCTGATGGACTTTGACACTGAGAAATAGATCCCGCCGCAAAACTACCTCCTGCCCAGCTCTTGTGGCTGCTTCAGTTTGTACTACAGTTCAGTGGAGTTTTCCTGGCAATCATTTCCCTGTCTTTAATTGACTCCTAGCCCACCATGTTCCTCTAGGGGTGATTGCAAACCTTGTCCAGGCACTGCGAGCCCTTAATCTCTCTAAGAAGCCTGGCTTTACACATTATTGAAAAGACTAAGGGCCCCACACATGTGTTTGCAACACTTTGGCTTTCTGTCTTTCTTTTTCTGGGCCATCTACACTTCCTCCTTTCCCTCTTCCCTTCTTTCTGGTGCTTTCTTTGGTCATGGACTGTGAAAGACAGACTTTCAGTGAAGTGCTCAAGGCAGAGTGCACAGTTTAGGTACTCATTACAAGCTAATATTTCTCATGTGGTTTCTAGCCAGGTCCAGAAAAACAGCTGCTCTCACCCTAATCCCTCTTTCCCCCATGTCTGCCCTACCTCTCCCACCAGAGGTCACTCTCCTATTTTATGGTAAAATGTCCTTGCTTTTCTTTATTATTTTACTATCAACAGAAGTTTAGTACAGTTTTATTAAATATTGCCAAGACCTAGAAGCAACTGAGATGCCTCTCAGGAAGTAGACTGTGGTCTATCCAGATAACAGTATCATGGAGTATGAAAGAAAAAAATGAAAAACCTATCAAAGTATCAAGAGACAGAAGAATTTTAATGGACTACACAATGTGATTGAAAAGTACATTTTAAAATCTACTACAGTAAAAGAGACTTTCCCATCAATCCTCCTCAACATAGTGTCCTGCCCTAAGAACACACATGTCCCATCATTCTTGCCTCTTTTGGAAATAGTTCTGGAAGTCCACTTACATTAATGTCTTAACTTAGCCTATTGAGGCTCCCCTAATGTCCCAAAGGGATTCAAAATGTTTACCTTTCACGGTCCTTTTGACTTTGGGTAACAACAAGAAATTATAAGGTGCTAGATGTGGTGAGTAGGGTGGAGCAGGTCCCACTGGTGTTTGTATAAGCCTGCTTTTCTGTGGCATAGCCCTTGACAGCAGCATTCACCATGTACTAAGCATTCTTCATTAGGGTGCTCATATAAAAGGACTTCCAGATCTGCTCCAAGAAGTGGCAAAAACAGTTGGGGAGATAGCTCTGTGGTCTAGGCACCTGCCTGGCAAGCAAAAAGATCCAGGTTTGATCCCTAGTACTGCATGCCATGGGGGCATGGTGGTACATGCTTAGCTCTGGGGAGGCTGAGAGAGAAGGTTCACTGCAAGTTTGAGCTGCATAGTGAGACCCTGTGGAAATAAATAAATAATGATTAGACTTTTTAAAAATAAAAGTGGCAAAAACAATAGGATAACATGCTCAAAGTGAGAGGGAACATTTTAAGTGAAGATAAATGCCAATGCGGATCTGACCCAGCAACCAGGCCCAGCGTGTGAATGAGACTGCCCTGGGCCTGAAGGAAACTCATTCAGCCCAGCAACAAAGCCTGGCATATGAGTGGAATTTCATCCATCAGACAGGCTCAGTGTGGAAAACTGCCGCAGAACTCCCTGCAGAGAGGCTAGAGACAAGAACCACCCAGTTGATCCAGGAGCAGAATATCTTGCCAGAGTGGCACAGCAGATTCACCTCCAAAGGTTGCAGCAGGAAGAAGCAGAGCTCAGTAGCCAGACCCAAGCCACACCCACCTGGTCGAGTTTGAACTTGGTAGATCCAGATCTGGTGCTAAGGTAGGAACTCTACCAAAGCTTTACGCTAAAGGTCAGAAGGCAGGGCTATACAAAATGACAAAGAGAAGGAGCAAAATGCACTCTCCGGCCCCTGACCCCACCCAGAACAAATACAGGAGACAATTAGCCTAGAAGAAATTGGAAGCCAGGTGTGGTGGCTCATGCCTGTAATCCCAGCACTCAGGAGGCTGAGGCAGGAGGATTGGTGCGAGTTCGAGACCAGCCTGGGATACAAAAGTGAGCTCAAGGCCAGCCTCAACTGCATAGTAAGACCCTGTCTCAAAAAGACCAAAAAAAAAAAAAAAAA
>PVJA010000088.1:0-42543 GCA_004027025.1 Myocastor coypus | reverse complement strand
TAAGAAAAGATCTCTTAAAAACAACTAGAATGCAAGAAAAAAATAATTCAACATCTGCAAGATGATGCAAAGATGAACAATGTGAGATTAATAGGCATCAATGAGAACAAAGTCAATACAAATGATATAAAAAGAATGTGGGCAGAAGTAATAGCAGAAAACTTCCCAAATATGGGGAAACAATTTGACATTCAGGTAACTGATCATATAGAATTCCAAATAACATCAACCCAATTAAAGCCACACCCAGTCATATGATAATCAAGATCCCAGAAATTCAGCACAAGAACAATATACTAAAAGCTGCTAGAGAAAAGAAACACCACATTTAAAGGAAAACCCATTAGAATAATGCCAGATTTCTCAAACCATCATGTTGAGAAGAGCATGGAGGGTCAGGCGTGGTGGCACATGCCTGTAATCCCAGCACTTGGGAGGCTGAGGCAGGAGGATGAGTCCAAGTTCGAGACCAGCCTGGGCTACAAAGGTGAGCTCAAGGCCAGCCTGAATTGCATAACAAGACCCTGTCTCAAAAAGACAAAAAAAAAAAAAAAAAAAAAAAAAAAAAAAAAAAAAAAAAAAAAAAAAAAAAAAAAAGAGCATGGAGCAAAGTATGTTAAGTCTTGCAAGACAACAAATTCCATCCCAGACTGATATACCCTGCAAAATTCTCCTTCGAGTTCAGTGGAGAAGTGAAATACATGACAAAGAACAACTGAAGAATTTCATGATGACAAAACCAACCCTGCACAGTTTTCTAAAAGATATTCTAGAGAGGGATTAAAATGACCACAACTCCATGAAGGAGAATGGAAAGGACCTACCAAATAGGGCAAACAATTAAACACAGGAGAAAAAGAGGTATACAAAAGCAGTCTTTTAACTATTCATTTGTATACAGCAGCAGAATATGTCCATCAGCATATTCTACAAATAGACTGCTCCTGCACCCTATAGGTCATGATTCTGTCTGGTTCTACAGGGTAGACATCAAGGAAATAACAGTAGCTCAGTCCTACAAGTGACATCTGGCCACCAGTAAGCGTCACGGACACTTTACATGTCTACAACGTACTAGAACTTTGTGTGATATCCTATCCCTAAACTGTTAGAAGTTCTGGTCATATATTCTGGCCAAATACTGTCATTCCAGTACTTTTCTTTTCTTTTCTTTTCTTTTCTTTTCTCTTCTTTCTTTCTTTCTTTCTTTCTTTCTTTCTTTCTTTCTTCCTTTCTTCCTTCCTTTCTTTCTTTCCTTCCTTCTTTTTTTCTTTCCTTCCTTCTTTCTTTCTTCCTTTCTTTTTTATTATGGCTATGTCAGCCTGTCCTGGAGGTGGTGATGGCACAGCATGTGGTGCCAGGGATCAAACCATAGTCCCTGTGGCTGCCTAAGCTTGCCTAAGCAGGCACTTTAGAACACTGAGCCATCTCGTTGGTCCATTCCAGTATTTATGTTATGTTTTATTCTTGGTAATTCTTTACTACTATGGAAACTTTCTCTTAGTTGATATCTTTGTATATATTAACCTATTCAAATACTATGTGAGTACTCTGAATTGATTACATATTTGTATATATGATGCACAATGTTTGGCCTCTAAGTTAAACTCATAATTTGAATTTTGGAAAAAGTTTTGAAATATTTAATTTTAATTAATTAATATTTAATTAATTTTCTGAATATTGCTTAATTATACTTTTTGTTTTATGATTTATACTTTGACTTACAATCTACTTATAAGACATGGTATGATATTTTCTCTTAGTATTAGAAACTTTAAAAAGAAAGATATATAGACACATACACATATATGTATATACAATAGAGGTAGGATAGATATACAGCTACTTTGTCTGAGTTTATTGAGAATAAATGTTTGTACTAACATTGTTTAGACAAAATATCAGGTCTGCATCTTGTCCTCTAACTACTATGAAGAAAACAATATGCATGGTATTAATTGTTATAATAAGATAGTATTATCCTACTATCTTGTTTTGAAACTGTTTCATTGTTATTTTATCTTTTTTCTCATTAAAATGAATAAAGAACAAAAAATTTAAAATGGCAATGTGTTTTTTACTGTAATACATTTTTAAAATTTAAATATCCAGTCATATTTGAACACCTCTTGAAATACATTTGTAAATGACACAGCTGATCTGAAAAGGGAATAGCAGTGTGATTCCAGCTACACAACATTCAGCAAAAGACAAAACAGTGGAGATAGCTAATCAGTGGTTGCCCAGGCCTATGTGGCGAGGGTGAAGAGGCGGCAGACACAGAGGATTCTTAAAACAGTGAAGCTAGTTTCTGCAGTATGGTGGCAGTGGGCACACGTTATTGTACATCTGTCAAAAACCATAGACTCACGACACCCATAGTCTCTGGCAATGCAAGGTGACCATAGGCTCACTAGTAAGGACAATGTGCAGCTGCTAAAGGGCTGCTGCCAATGGGGAGGGTCTTCATGTATGGTGACTAGAAGGAAGTGGGAAATCCCTGCCTTCCCCTCACTTTTGCTGTGAATCTAAAACTGCTCAAAAAAATAAAGTTTTAAGGGCTGGCAGTATAGCTCAGTGGATTTAGCGCTTGCTTAGAGGAAGCGCAGGGGCCAGGGTTCGGTTCCTGGCCCCTCGTGCTACACCAGCCCCACTCTAGAGCTTGTGATGGAATCTGGGCGTGGTGGTGCGCATCTGTAATCCCAGCGCTTGGGAGGTACAAACAGGAGGATCACTATGACTCAGTAGTGAGACCCTAAAAAAAAAAAAAAAAAAGACAGAAATGGACATAAAAAAATAATAATAATAATAAAGTTTTAAGAAAAAAGTATGTGTTCTTAAATGCCCGATTTTGGTTTTGTCTGTTTTTGCAGGGTCATAGGAATGTAACCGCACCATGCTTTTTGTGCAGCCACGCGTAGTTTGTAACATGCATCACCGGATAAAATTAAAATTTAAAATGTGGCACACTTTTCTGTTCTCTGGTGGGATAGGCAGCTCCAAGGACTGTGCTCAACAACTGCCCTGGCCACGCCTGTGCTTGGAGGTACCTGCGTATGCACACACGTTTTTCAAGACTTTGCATCAAAGCCTGAAGTTTCTGAGTGAAAACATTGTAAATTACGAACTCACTCTTCTTGTCTGTTATACACATTAGATTTGTGCTGTGGCACATAACAATTTTCTTTTAAGCATGAAAAGGGGAAGAAAAAGGATAGTCAATTCCTTAAAAAAATTATCAGTATAATAGCCATTGGGTTAGGATTAATACTTTTATGTCATTTTAAGAGATTATTATTTTTAGAGATTCATCCACTTATCTAAAATTTCGAGTGTATCAGAGTAACACTCTTCATAATGTCTTTTTATGATTCTTAATAAAGGTGGGGGATATTGTAACATCTCTTTATCAGGCCTGACATTGGCTATTCTGATCTTTTTCTTTCTCTTATCCCCCATTCTAAGGCTTTTAAAATCAATTTTATTACTATCTTCAAAGAATTCAACTTTGGTTTTGTTCATATTTTCTCTTATATTTAATTTTTACTTCATTAAAAACTACATTTGGGCCAGTGATATAGCTCAGAGGCACTATCACCTGCCTGGCAAGTGCAAAGTCCTAAGTTTGATTCCCAGTACCAAAAAGAGTTTACATTTATCAGCAAGGCAGTGGTACATGCTGTAATCCCAGCACTCTGGAAAGCTGAGGCAGGAAGATTACAAACTCAAGTCCAGCTTGAGCAAGACTTTTTTTGTGTCTCACAAAAAAGAAAAGAAAAAGGATTAGTCGAGGGGTGTATCTCAGTGAGAAAGCCCTGGGCTCACTACCTAGTACCACCAACAACAGAAGACAAAAGAGGAAGGGAAGGAATAGGAGGAAAAAGAAGATGAAAAGGAGGAAGAGAAGACTAACAAAAGGGAAGAGAAGGAGAAGGAAGAAGACAGAAGAGGATGGGGAAGTTGAGTGAAGAAGCAGAGGCAGGGGCTGGGGAGATAGCTCCGAGGCACAAGTGCCTGCTGGGCAAGTGCAAGGTCGTGAGTTTGAACCCTGGTCCCACAAAAAAAAAAAAAAAAAAAAAAAAAAAAAAAAAAAAAAAAAAAAAAAAAAAAAAAAAAAAAAAAAAAAAAAAAAAAGAAAAGAAAAGAAAAAAAAGAAGCAGAGGCAAAGAAGGAGGAGAAGAATGAGATTTATTTTGCAGTCCTTGGGGGCGAAACCAGGTCCTTCACACAGAACTACACATTTGAGACAGGATTTCACTAAGTTACCCAGTATGGTCTTGAACTCACCATCCTCCCACCTGAGCCTCCCAATTGGCTAGGGCTACAGGTGCGTGCAATTGAACTCCGCTTTTCTTTTGCAAATGGGGTTCAATTTTTCTGTACTTTTTCTAATTTCTAAAATGACTTCTCAGGGGCCCGGCAGGATGGCTCAGTGGTCTAAAGTGCCTCCTTAGGAAAGCTTAGGCGGCTGCAGGGACTACCGTTGGATCCCCGGCACCACATGCTGCACCAGCCCTACCCTCAGGGTGGGCTCAGCCGGCCATAAAAATAAATAAATAAATAAACAAACAAAAGTTCTGAAACAAGAAAAATAAATAAATAATAAAATGACTTCTCATTGATTTTTGTTTGTTTGTTTATTTATTTATTTATTTGTGAAACTGGGGATTGAACTTAGGCCCTTTCACTTGCCAGGCAAGCACTTAGTGTACTGAGCTGTCTCCCCAGCCCCTTCTCATTGATTTTAAACCTTTCTTATAATCTAATATAACCAATTAAAGCCATTTGTATTTATCTAAGCTTTGCTATAGCCTAATATTACATGAATATTACATATTAGCCTCATTTCAACATATTGAAATTTCATTTTGATGTTTTCAATGGGTTATTGGGATGTATTTTTAAATTTGCAAGTGTAGAGAAATTTTCTAGTCATATCTTTGTCATCTATTTCCAGCTTGCTTACATTTAGAGTATATTTTGCACAAATTTAGTCATATATTTGTAAGATGTACTTAATGGCTCTGAATATGGTGGGAGGTTGAAACTTCTTTGTGTACTTGAAAATAGTGTACAGCTAATGCTGAATTCTGCAAGGTCTGTTGTGTTATGGTTGATGGCCATATTATTTGAATCTTCTGTCTTTTGTGACTTGTCTGCCTACTGTATTAGACGTTGAAATAAGTTAGTTAAATTTTCCCATTATGATTGTAGGCTTACATAATTGTAGATATATTCATTTTTGTTTTATATACTTTAAAGGTATGTATTTTAACTTTATAATATTACAATTTTTAGAAAAGTTGTAACTTTTTAAAATAAATGTTTTTTGTTTTTTGGGTTTTTTTTTTTGGTGGAACTGGGGATCAAACTCAGTACCTTGCACTTGCCAGGCAGGCATTTGTGCCCCTGAGCTATCATCCCAGCCCTAATACTCTTTATTTTTAGGAGTGAATTTTGCTTCAAATTTTGACTGTTTGGATTAGTATGCTGTATACTTTTCCATAATGTTACCCTTATCTTCTTTTGTATTTTATATGTTATAAGGTTTTCTTGTAAATACTATGCAATTCATCTAGTATACATTTTCTATTTGAAGCATTTAGCCCACTTGTACTTCATGTAATTCCTATTATACCTGGGTTTAAATCTCCTATGCTGTTTAGTGCTTTCTAAAGCATTGCACTATCCTTCTGTCTTCCTCTTTGTCTTTTCCATGTTTTCATTCCTCCACCTTCATTTTGGTATTTTCTACTGTCCTCATACCTAGTTTGCAGTTATCTTTATCTTATTTCCTCTGAAACTTGTCCATGACCCATTAAATTTGATTATCAGATTTTTCAGTTCTAGAGTATCCATTTGGTTCTTTTCCATGCTTTCCAAAAAGTTTCTGAATTTCTCAATCTTGTTTCTTATATCCTTTCACAAACAAGTACAGTTCTTAAGATAGGATCTGTCTGTGTCCAGCCTTCCAAGTGCTGGGATTATAGATGTGTGTGCCACCACACTGGGCCCTCTTGAGAGACTTTTATCATATATGTTTTTTTGTTTTTGTTTTTGGCAGAACCCGGGATTGAACTCAGAACCTTGCACTTGCCAGGCAGGCAGTTGTGCCCCTGAGCTATCCTCCTGGCCCCAAGTGCAGTTTTTAAAAGCCCATCTTCAATAGCATCAATACCTGGAGATTATGAGGATCTGTTAGTCTATAGTCCATTGTTTTGCTTGATTTATTCCTATTATACTTATTTCTTATTGAATTGTTTTCACTTTTATAGTAGACATATTTGAAAAATTAATTATGGAAATAATTGAGGCCTGGAATGATGTTGTCACTTTCCAGGGAGGATTTACTTTGGTTTTGTCAAAAGCCTGGTGGCACTGGTGCTCTGAGATGAACTTAATGCAATTCTGTGGGTTAAAACGACTTGAAGGTGGTCTGCAGTGTCTGCAAAGGCCTGCGTATTGCTGGTTAATGACGTTTACTCCAGTGAAGCAGCACATCAGAGACACAACATAAAGATAAGTGTCCCAGGGACACATACCCTGGTGAGCACTGGACAGCACTGCCTTGCCCTTTGGCCATATGCCTCTATGTCGCTGCTATTCGCCCTGTAGTGGTCACTAGTCGGGAGGCAGCACAGCCTTAGATCTCTAGATCTGCGTTTCCTCAGTCCTTGGTTTGCTAATTCTTCACCTTGTATTAACTCTCTGACACACCAGAGAGATGATTTATGTGTTTGTCCTCATTAGGAAAACCTGTGCAAATGACCTAGTCTGCTATGCTCTCCACTTCTCAATGCTCATCCCAGGGAAATAGGTATTCTTCTTCTCCCTTAAGCTAGTGTGGCCTGGTCTCCTAGCTAGCTAGGAGCACCACATTGTCTGTATTATAATGCCTCTTCACTTCTCCTTGCACACGGTGGCCTACCCTGCCAGTACATTCCACTAACCTCTATGCAAATGTAGACAACAAGAGTGTTTTCTTAAACTAATCTTTCCATTCACTAGCCTAGATGGCAGCAGTTGTAGTAATCATTGTTTGTAGAACTATTTATCATCATCTGTCCCCAGCTAACTTCAGACTGATGTTGACAAGTCTTCTCAGACCAATGTTCCCATCTTGATGGAGGTGCTTAGCCAGGACAAGGCAACACATCAGTGGAGCAGAGTAAATGGGGAAATAGTTTATAATGCTTGAAGTGATCTATCTCTGCATGGAATTTCACTATGAAAATTATCTGTCTTGTTCTCAGGTACTTTCTTCCCTTCTGTTGCCAGAGAATTTAAAGGTGCAACCAGATAAGTGTGGTAGTCTCTGCCTGCAATCTCAGAACTCAGTGGGTAGTGGCAGGAGGATCATCCTGAGTTTGAGGCCAGGCTGGGCTACATAGTGAGCTCAGGGTCAGCCTAAACCACATAGCAAAACTCTCTCTCTTTCTCTCTCTCTCCCCCCCTATGTGTGTGTGTGTGTGTATATATATATATATATATATATATATATATATATATATATATTCTTGTTTTTTCCATGACCCAAACATACATAGTAGTATATACACTTACTCTGATTTAAAGCTCAACAAAAGCATCCTGGTGGCCCATCCAGTGGGACTTCTTGGTCCTCGTGCTCCTGGGTCTTTCTGCCATATTTGTCACGACCTCATCCCTTTCTCTGGAACTCTCTCCCCCATGTGTTTCTGAGGCTCTTGATGTTCTTAGTTCTCCTGCCTCCCTACTCCTTCTCACCTTCCATTCTTTTCTTCTATGCCCTAGAGGAAGAGCTTCCTCCACCTACTGGTCCTCTTCTCTTCTTTCTTTCTTCTTCTCACGTCTTTTCTTTAAAGATTCTCCGCCTTTGTAAATTCTCAGCTTCCACCCTTCTGTCTGTGTAAGGACACCCAGATCTAAATATCTGGCTCTCAGCAGGGTTTCACTTTTGTATTTCTGAATCACTTCTGTTTTTTCTAACTGCATGTCCTAGAAGTCCTTCAAAAATATTTAAAAAGTTGACTCATACTTCCAATCCACACAGTTCCTCTTTCTTCCAATTCCCCAAAGTCTGCTAATACCATGGTTGCCTCTCTGCATTCATTTTTTCCTCTACAGTAAGTGTCCTTCCTTTCAACTCCACTCGCTCTAATCCTGTGAGGCTTTGAAGGACCTGTTCAATGTTTCCTCTTTAAGAAAAAAAAAAAAAGAAAACATTGAGTCATACTTTTTTAAATGTGGATTTCAGCGCTAGCAGGCATAGTTCAAATACTAGCTCTGTGACTCTGAACAAAGTGTTTACTGTGAAGTTGTGTTTTCTCACCCATAAAATGGGAGTAAGAGTGACTCACAAATTTATTGATGAAATTAAATGAGTTATTTATGATTGCATGCTATTTCTTTTACTACACTGCAAGCTCCTTTCATGCAAGATTCATTTCTGATGAATCGTTGTAGCCCCACATACTTATTAGTGATCAAATGAATGATTAAGTGAATGCAAATGGCATAACTTGTCAAATAACATGATACTGATGTCAACATTTTATTTACTAAATCAACCTACTTTATTTTGTTCAGTTAAATATTGCCTATATGCAGGCACTACTTGGACACTCTTATTTTTATTTCTATCTAATTGCATCACCTGGCTTAATGCTAAATGAGTGTTGAGATACAATCATAGGCCTGTAGATTGATTCAGCATCAGTTTGTAGTTGCCAAAAAACATGATTAAGGGTGTAGACAACTGCCTTTGGTTGGAGAGTTTCTCAAACCCCATCTCCTCTTTTTATTTTTGCTTAATTTGTCCAGATAATGACTTCATCTCTTCACTACTCTTGATGTTTGTTGAATAGCCTCTTGGGTTCTCCAGCCGTCTGCTCCCATACCCTTACTCTCATTTTCCATTCTGAACTTTTTTCCTCCTTGATCTTCTTTAAGGTGGGCAAAGCTAGCTGTAGTTGCCCTGAAAAATCAAGCTCCCACTTGAGAAATGGTCCTTTTCCAAGAGCACATCCAGCCCCAGACTCTTGTCTGTGTGAGTGGACATGCCAAATGGCTTGTCTCCCTCCCAGTCTCTCAGATACAGCTGGACATATTTAGCTGATGCACCTGCAATTTGGTTATTTATTCTCTGCTCTCACTGGGGTACAGACCACCTGGCTATAGCTTGGCTCTCCCACCTCCTACTTCCTTTGGCAGATGGTGTCTGGCAGCCACAGTATGCTAGCTCTTTTTCCCCTTCATGGTTTCTTCTAATAGGTAAACCCTTTAAGGAAGGAATAAATGGAGGTGCGGAGAGAGACTGGCATGCACAGTGCATAGCGCAGCTGAGGGGGGAGGGGATCTCACAATAAAGGATTCCTCCAAAACACTGTGGTAGGCTAAAGAATTTCCCCTCAGATTCCTGATATATTGTCTCAGTTACTCTTCTCTTGTTGTTGCTAGGACAAATACCTGACACCCAAAATGAAGGAAGGAAAGGTTTATTCAGCTCACACTTACTGGAGGTTTCACTTCATACTCGGCTGGCTCTAAGACTGAGTGGCCCATGGCAGAAAGCATCCAGTTCACGGAGGTGGAACTGCAACAATAGCAACTGAGAGGAAGTCTGTCTCTCTGTCTCACTTATATTGCATTCAGGCCTCTGCCCCAGGTTGGGTATAACATTTATACCCATAATCCCCGAAGTACTAAGACCTATAATCCCAGTGGATCACCCATAATCCCAAAGGATCATGAGTCAATGTCAAACTCTAGAGGTCCCCACCCTATGACTGCATGAGACTTTGGGCAGACAACTAACACAAATTATATATATATATATATATATATATATATATATATATATATATAATGTATAATATATATATACCTTTGGGAGGTGACTAGGCAGAGCCTCACGACTGGGTTTAATGGCCCTCAGGAAGGAGATAGGGAAATTATCTAGTCCCTTCCACCAGGTGAGGACACAACAAGAATGTGTCCCCATGAGCCAGGAAGCCCTCTCTCACCATACATGAAACCTGCTGGTGCCCCGATGTTGGACCTCTTGCCTCTGGAACTCTGAGAAATAAATATCTGTTGTTTATAAGCATTATGATTTGTATCTAGTTGTCCCCCAAAGCCTCATGTAAAACATGGAGCTGTCAACCATGAGGCTCGAGGGGTGGGGCTAGAGGACCAGGGCAGGGCCAGAGAGGAATGAACCACTAAACTGACAGTGTGCGCTGTCAGAGGTTTTTTCTCCCTGTCCCCCAGGTCATGGACTCTGGGAGGTATGGAGTGAATCATCCCAGAGATGGCAGCATAGTCTCGAGATCTTGCTGCTTTAAATTATGAAACCTCCAGTAACTGTGAGCTAAATAAACCTTTTTTTCCCCAAGCTTGTGTGTTGGGCATGTGTCCCAGCAATGAGAAGTAACCAAGACAATAATAAGTCATTCATTTGATGGTCATTTGTTGTAGTAGCCCTTATTTGGATTTTAAAAAAAAGACTTGCAGATGTGATTAAGTTAATAATTTTCAAGTATGGAAAATATTCTGGATTATTTGGGTGACCCTAAACACTATCATAGATATTCTTATAAAAGAAGTACAAAGGGAGGCTTTACCAATTCACACGCATGCACACAGGGCAGACACACACAGGTAATGTGAACGCAGACCCTGGAGCAATGTGGTTAACAGCCAAGGATGCTGGTGGCCACCAGCAATAGGGAGCAGGAAGGAGTGGATTCTCCCCCAGAGCTCTGGGAAGAGCCTGGCCATGTCGACACTTTGACTTTGGCTCAGTGTTGCCAATGTCAGGCTTCTGTACTCCAGATCTACAACAGGGCCAATTTACTTGTTTTTAGTGACCTGGGATGTGGTAACTTGTTACTGTATTCTCCATGACAGTCCTAGTCGATCATTTCCAGGCTCTGCTTTGCAGAGTGCTGTCTTGCACACCATCCACAGACTGGCTGTCAGCTCTATGGGTTCAAAAGCTCAACCCCATCACTTCCCTGAGATCAGCAAAATTCCCAGAAGTCCAGCCACTTGCACTAGATTTATTATAAGGAAAGCCCGATCTCTGATTTGCCCCAGGACTGTGACTCTGAGTCTGCCAGGCACTTCCATCCTGGTTCTTGAAGCTCTATTCAGGGGGCTTACAGCTAATTATTTTGCCTGGTAGTCCAGAGCAGAAGAAGGAAAAGATGTGGAGTCAATGAAGCTGAAGGTCCCTCCCTCCATTCTGCAGTTCAGGGTCTTCAGGTCATGCCCTTGCAGCCCAGACTGTAAGACCATAACAATCCCCTGAGCTGTTACAGCCCAAGTATGAGAATGATGAAAGTCTATGATTTTCTGTAGCAACTATGTGATAACAATGGGAATGGCTGGGCAAAAGCCACGCTGGAAGCCCCACATCAGAGGTCTTCCCATGCTAAGTCATGGGGTGTCAGCACATATCTGTGAGCAGTTTTGATTGAGGCTCAGTTGCAGAGAACAGCAGCCACCTCAGATGGTTTTAGCAGAGATTTATCACAAGACATTACATTGTGGGCACTGGCGCTGTGAGGCCAGGTTCAAGGTGAGCTTCTAGGGATGAGGCCACAAAGAGCTGCCATTCCTGCCACCACCAGGAAGCTGGCCTCCCCCTGCAGAACTGTCTGCATTGTTGGAACCTGCACTCCCAGCACGGGTGTCTGGTGTTCCACTTCTTCCCCCTCTTACTGAATCTAAATCCAAGTCTTCCTTGTTACTGGAGGAATTTAAATTATAACTGCGACTTTGACTGCAGGGAATCTTGGGAAATGTGCTTTTTAGCACATCTCCCTCTGCCTCCCAAGAGGACCGCTTCCCTTTGAGATGGATGTTGCAATTCTTATGGTGTGGATGGGAAGAAAGTCGGCAGGTTCTCACATAATCTCTCTGTGCAAAGCAGTGCTATAAGGAAATGGGAGAGAAAGCCTCCCATGCCAGGACCTTGCTTTCTCATGGGTGTGATAGCAAGTTCCTTACCAAGAAACAGTTGCTGGGGACACTGGGAAGTGCCACAAAGAAGACAAAGCCTTACAGAGAGATTATGGATGAGTGGGGTTGCATTAGCTAGAATGATCCAGAACAGACACTGGTTTCTTATACTGACCTGTATGGTGAGAGGATCTGAGAGCTGAGTCTTCAAGAAAAAGGAAGAGTAGTGCATCTAGATGGCGTTCAGAATCTTGCAGCTAGATGAGAGAGCAGGAATGAAGACAGAGTGCTGATCACAGAATGTGGCAGATGAGAATAAAAGTCAGAAATCTGTTATAAAAGGGAGTCTGATAAAGCATGGGCGTGGCTAACCCATACACAAGCAAGTCAGAGAAATCTAACGAAGCCAGCAGGGAAGTGGTGGGATGGAAACCAAGACAGGTTAAATCACTGGCTCCATGTATTTGCTGATGACTATTGCAGGGACAAGACAATGACCAACCTTGACTGGAGCAGTTGAAAGAGAAGTTTCCCCCTGAAAAGAAGCCTAGACATGGCTTAGTGCTGGAGAAGGTATAGGGTGTAAGAAAAAGCCGACAGTGGTTAAGAAGGTATCCTTGAAGATCTAGGGGTGTCACTGAGGAAAGGAGTGAGTATCATGAGGAAGGCAGAATAAACTGCAGCTGGTAGGAGAGGCCAGGGAGGTCTCTCCTGACAAGGGAGGTCAGGACTCAGAGGCGTCTCCCTGCTGTAACTACTCATAAAAGGCGTCTCAATGTCAGATGGGCTTTGTCAACTCACAACAGTAGCATCCAGGCAGTAGCCCAAGACTCTTGGAAAAGACATTTCTCTGTTGAGGGTGGAGAACCGCTGTTTTCCTTTATCTCCATTGCCTCCCACTGTGGGAGGCTTTTTTTTTTTTGCTTTTTTGCTTTTTTTAACACAGAAAAAATGATTTATTGTACACATTTTACACTAAGTCAAAAGTGAGAGCAGAAGTAGTCCAAAATGCCACAGGTCCAGTGCAAAAATCCAGGGGACTGCTTAGTTTGAACCAGGTGGATTTCTCTTTAAGGTGGTTATGGCGATCAGATGGCAGTGCAGTTCTAATCCACTGAGACATTCTAGACAGCATACAGTCCAAAACTTGCACCAGTGTTGTCAGCCTCCAGCATTATTTCTGTTCCTTTGGCCTCCATGGGTGTACGAGCTATTCTACTTGGACATCTGTCTCATCTTTCTTCTTTTCAGTGTGTGGATTCACGTCTTCCTCCACTTGACTCTCATGGCGCAGAGGTTTCTAACATGATGGCATATAAGTTCAGAGCTCTGGGAGGTTCTACAGGGTACATGTAGAGACTTTTTCTATCAAATCCTTTAAATACCAGAAATTTGATTACATTCCCTATCTCTAGGATAATGAGCTAATTTTTACTCTTCTTCCAAAGGAAGCTAACAAAAGATCCTTCTTCTGGTCCCTTTGCCTGAACTCTTGAGTAACTCTTTAGTGCATTTGTTACAGGCAGGGCTCCTTCTGACATCTGGAAGGTCCCAGCCCACCCTTTCTCTTGCTCCAACACTGTTCTGGGAATTCTCCCAGGGATCAGGATTTTTGACCCTTTAACTTTCCCTAAAAATAAGAAAAATCCTCCTTAAATATGATCTTAGCTACTAATAACATGGTTTGGTTTGCTTTTTACTTTCCAGGGTAGTTTTTTGGTAGAGACTTTCAAAAACTTCTAGTCTCATGAAATATCCTGGCCTGAAAAAGAATTCTGTGGTCAAATCAGTTTTGGACATCTTGCATATTAAAGATTCAGAACAGTCCTGCAGTTAAAAACCCATTTGATTCTGCTTTACACAACATTTCTCAAATGCATTTGACCCCAAAACAGTTCTCAGAAGAATGCCTTTTGGAAAATTTCTGCTTATGTAGCCTTCAGCTTGCCAGGAAAAATGGTCATTCTCATTTACCATCTGATCCAAAAGACCGTCTAGAAATTCTCCCACCCACTAAGCAATACGGCTGTTTTTCCACGTTCTTGGGATGGTGATTTTTGTACCTGCAGTTGTAATTCATTCAGAAAAGGACCAAAAAAAAAAAAGTACAAAATACTTCTTCTTGAAATTGAGACAATAAAATTTTTAAAAGACAAAGTCCACATTTTTGCTGTATATTTTTCAGGTTTTGAAGGTGCATATCCTCACAGAGAGCAATAAATCTCTTTGAATGTAACCAACCATCCATCAGCTGAAGTAGGAACCTGCAGCATTCACGCTGTGCGTGCTGACTCACTCCCAACACATCTCTAAAACCTTCTCACTTTTCATTGCTTCTGCCTCTTCATGCACTTGAAATTGTGAAATACATGGAAAAAATATTTGATGCCTTCAAAAACGTAGCTTGTTAAAAAAGGATGGGTTTTGCTTCATAACTGCTAATATTTTCATTTTAACTTATAAACACCAAATAAAATGATTGATCCAGTGTGATTTCTATTTCCTTCCAGTCACCTTCAACCTTTTCCCACTTATGAAACATATCAGGTAGGTTTCTAGGCATGAACATGCCAAGGGATGAAAAATCACTGCCAAACATCCTTTCAGCAAATGGCTTGCCCAGTTTCTGGAGACAAAATGCTGCACAGTGAGGTCCTTCCTGTGGGATGCCCAGGCAAGAACGCCATATTCTTACCACATTCATAGATACACACTGCTCAGCCATCAAATTCTGAGCTGGAGAAAATTTCTCAAGTCTGTTGTCACATATAGAGTTATGGTCTGTGATTTCATGCACCAGACCAAGTTCACTGTTTCCATTTGAGTTTTGACATCAGCCATCGCTCTGTGCCCATCTTCGGATCACTGTAAGAATTATGGGACCCCTGCGTGCACTTTTGCTTTTTGCCATTATAGACTTAAATTTAACCATTTAGAATTTTGAGCTGTGCTCATTGCAAGGCAAATGCTGACTACAGGACAGGAACTCCAGTCTTCTTTTTTACCTTCCTAAAGATGATGTCGCTCTTTTGCAAAGGCGATAGCAAAGCTGAGGGTGATGTGCTTATGATGATTTATGTCATGATTACTTCCTTCTTCCAGTGTAGGTCAGGCCTTCACTATTTGGGGGCATTATTTGCCATAATTCATGAATAATAATGAAGTAACAAAATGTTTCAAGATACAGGGAAAATAAGAACCCTGGGATCCTCAAATGTAACTTAGATGTGTAAGATGGTCCAATAATTAGATATAGTAATTGCAATATAGAATAAATCTTATTATTAATAAGAAAAATAAATAATTTTTTCCTTTAGAAATTTTTCAAGGAAGTCTGGTAAAACCAATCATTATGAACAGCTAGAACTACATAAAAAGAAACTTAAAAAGCTGAAACTGGAAGCATTGTACAATACTAGAAACATGCTTGGAATGCCTGCCATTATGGGCTTTTAGAAGGATGCTGCTTCTAATATTATATCAATTATTGCTATACTCTCTCCTATGTAAATGTTTGTAAAAAAAAAAAAGGGGGGGGGGTCATAATAAAAGAGAATAAGAGACAAGGCAAAAAGGCCACAGGATTTTTCTGCTACAATTTGGTATATGGCTAATTTGCTAAACTTCTGTGTAAAAATGCATGAGTATTTTTTTTCACATTCTATAGGGACATAAAGTTTAGAATATCAACATTTGATGGAAGATATCTGTTCTATGTTATGTCCAAAGTATTTGATATTCAGAAAGATAGTGATGTTAAGCCCAAATGCCTATGTTATAGGGAATAATATCACCAAGCTTCTTTTCTGGAAGGTTAACAACCTGAGTTGACAGACCAAAAAATTAGAGAAAAAGAAGGACTACAAGGATATCCAGTATTTTGATCCTAGCCATTCAAGGTTAGTGAGAACTGAGGACATAAGAGAACCTGTGCTGTAATAACCTATAACTCAGTGGTTTCCCAAATTTTCTGTTCAAGGAGATTATGGGGCCACAGAGGAAAGAGATGAATGATGTATTGTGTGCCTAAGGAGAGTCACCTAGAGAGAAAACATTCTCTCAGGCTTTCACAGAGAGAAAACTGGTCAAGCAATGGCTGTGACTCATCTAGATTGCTAACACTGACAAAAGTTCTACAAAACACTGGACATGGCTTCAAGGTAAATCATGAGGGGATTTGACTGACTTTGCCAGATGTGAAAGTTACATTTCTATGTTATATAGGTCTTGCTTTATCTTGGTCTTAACCAGCCAGCAGAAAAGTCTAACCACGAGGTATAAAAAATAAAGCCATATTAATATGTGGAGCTGTAAAAGGCTCACATCAACAGCTTCTGACATTGCCAGTTCTGCTGATAACCCACTACTATTACAGACTGTTGGACTATACATACAACTACTTTCTCTTAGTTTAATGAGCAGAAATATTGGTACTTATAGTGTTAGGACAAGATATCATGCCTGCATCTCGTACTCTGAACAACTACTATGAAGACAACAATATGCAAGGTATTAATTATTATAAATGTCCTACTAACCTGTTGTAAAACTGTCTCATTGCTATTTCTTTCTCATTAAAGTTAATAAAAAAAAGTTTGAAACTGAACCTGGATTTAATGGATCCTGACTAGTTATTCTTTTTTCTTCCATATTTTGACTTATACATAATTCTCTTAAAACTTCCTGTGAATAGAAACATGATTTCTGTGGAAACTGTAGAACTCAATACATATTGTAGAAGGGGAAGAAAAATTGGGATGAGGAAAAGGACAAAAACAAAAAGGGGAGAAGATATATTTATGTATACATACAGGATAGCTTGGATAATTGTACTGCGATTTCTGCTGATCTATTGAAAAAAGCAGTTAATGTTAAATTTTTTTCTTTTCTGTTTTTCTGCATGTTTACCTCTGCTAGTCTAAACAATTAACTTGAAGATAATATTATGTAATATAACAACCATTGTCAGATTCCTATTATTTTGTTTAGTGAAATTCTGTATCATTTCTTGTTTTTGTTTTGCTTTTTCTTTTATCATTTTCCATTCTATTTTAAAAAATAAAGGAAGGGATTTCAACTAAAACATGTTTCATATCTTATAGAGTATCATACTCTTTATTTTTTATCAAAAGTTCATCTTTGGCAATCTTTAAGACATTCAAGACCTTTGTTTTCTTCCTCATTTCCTGATGTGTTCCACTAACCTGATCTGAGGCACATTATGTAAAAGCAAAGCCTGGTCACAGTGAGTAGAGCCCAGAAGGCCACAAGTACACTTATAATGTTGTCACATAAAGACTGGCAAGCCTGTTATTTTCCTGATATTTAGAATGTTTATAGTTTGTGCTTAAACTGGTTTGTTTTTAATAATTTTTGATATTTTACTTCTAACAGGTAAGTTAATACAGGAGATTTGAGCTGTTTTTTTTTTAACTTATAGGTAACACACTGTAGCACATCGATTTCTTTCACTAATAAGAAAAGAAGCACATTGGATATAGGCACCTGCGCACACCTGACTTCTCTCAATTTAATTTTGAAGTCTGAAGTGTAGGCTGGTAAAAATAAGGGCAGAGTAACTTGCGACTTTACCATTGTTTGGGGCTTCCTGGAGGGGTCTTGTGTTTCTTGATGAACTTTCAGTCAGTGCACTGCCACGGTGGATGTAAATAAACAGCACAGGACAGAGAACAAAATAATGGAAAGCTATGTGTAGGCAATAGAGCAGAGGGCCCCTAGGGACAAAAGGGTGAGTCATAAGCATGCCTAGTGTGTGCCTTACACACTAAGATCATCTTAGTCTTGTTTCAGAGGGGAAGTTTGAAATAGTCACTTTATTCATTAAGTTAAAAGTAGACACAGACATGATATGCATTTAGCTTTTTCGATGATTCAAATCCCCAGGTTGCTCTGGAGACGTCTTTGAGAACTATCCACTGAGGCTCAGTGGGCAGCAGCAAGGCCTCTGGGTGCCGGCGCAAGCTCTCTCAGCCCATGGAAGATGCAGGACTCATCCTTGCTTTCTGAGGCCTTGTGGTGTAGATTCTTTACATGTCATGTACTTTCCATTTTTAGTTGCCCAAAACAGATTACAACATCCAAGACTGTAACTCGCTTATGCACTGGTGCATTCAGTTTGGAATCAGCACCAACATGGTCAGCCTCATACCTCTGGAGCATCACACGTGACAACTCCTCCCTACTTTACTTGCCTCTTGGCTTTGGGTCTCACACTCCATCCTCAGGTTTTTGGAAGTGCATCCTCTCTGAGTATTGCTGCTCGCTGGGCCCTGAGCTGCTCAAGAGCTGGAGGTAAAGGAGAGGGAATGTGAGTGGGATGAGCTGAGCAGCCGTCACCTCCGACCATGCTTCTGCAGGGCCAGTCACATACACCTTCTCTGTGCCTGGAGTCAGCCACCCCTATGCAGATGCATCCATCAGTGTTGGGCATACAATGATGAGGAAGACAGAACACCCTCCTTCGTTTGCCTGAAAGAGTTCTGGGCACCCAAAGCATCAAATTAAAACAACATTCCTTCTTTTTGCTTTCCCATCATAGGCCTTTCTGGTTTTGCTGAGATGGGAACCGACTGTCGGCCTCTTTGAAAAGACTGAACTGCCTCTAAGAGCCCCACCATCTCTGTAGGGAAGCTGCCCTTGGTTCATCTTTTTTTCTTCTTCTTCTTCTTCTTTTTTCTTTTAAAGAGTAAAAATAGCAGAAACAAAGATAGAAAAAAAAAAAAAAACAGTAACAGGTAAGATTACAGATAGTACAGAATTTCAAAACAAGAAAAATTTAACAATAGTTGCATTACATATTTTCATCATCAAATCAGTGTAGATCAACAGACATACGTGAGACTGATCAAACAATTAAACATGAACACTTTCAATACACATTAATTTTTTAACTCTTCCAAATGCATTTTGTATTTAAGTCACTCTTCTAAAGAAAATTATAGGGGTTGAGAATGCAGACAATGCAAGGTCCTGAGATTGATTCCTGGCACCGCCCAAAATTTATTTATTTATTTCTTCTCTTGAGTCCTTACACTAGGGAGACTATATGATATTTGCATATGCAGGACTGGTTTATTTCACTTATGAGTATATGTTCAAGATATATCCATCTATATATGAAGTCTTCTAGTTTATCATTCCTTATAGCTGAGTAATATTTCATTTTATGAAAATACCACATCTTTTTCAACCCGCCCTTGGTTCATCTTTCAGGAACCTTCAGTGAAAGCCCAGCTGAAAGACTGAGACAGAGGCGTGAAAGTCATCCTAAATACTGACCTATGAAGAGGATGCTACAGTCTTAGCTTCTGTACTGTAACCATGGCAACTGCAGGTTGGCAGGCAGGAAGCCCTCCTGTCACAGCTGGAATTAATGGAACAAGTCAGACTGTTGCCACAAAGACGTGGGCACCTCACTATCAGCATCACACCCAGAGACCTGGAGGTTGTAAGCTCGAATGTTCCTGGCTGGCATCCAGACACTTGTCCCTATACTTCTAGGGAAGCTGTGTACAGCTCAGTTGGATAGGCACAGCTGCCTAATATTGGCCTGGTAGGGTGATAGAGGAGCAGCAGAAGCCCACCACACACCCCAGTAGCCCAGTGTGAAGGTAAAATAATATGGGCCTGCCTGTGAGCCGTCAGCCCAGTCTACAAGACACTGGTGAGAAGTCATCTACTGAGGACCTGAGAGGACACCCCAGGATGCAAAAGCTGTCAAAGGTTGGATACTATAGGTCTGTTAATTATTCTGCCTCCCGTCATTCCCAGTTATAAAAGAGGGGGTCTCAGTCAGCTCCAGTTGCTACAGTGAAGTGCCTGAGATGAGGTGACTCACGTTGCAGATGTTTATTCTCACATTTTTGGAGGCAGGAAATCTAAGATGGCAGTACTGCTGGGTTAAGCGGGGCTTCTTCTGGGTAACAAATAGCACCTTCTAACTTCGTCCTCACATGGTGGAAAGAGACTGAGATTGCTCTCTTTGATGCATTTTATGAAGGCACTAATCCATTTCATTAGGGCTCCACCCTCTGATTTCATGACCTCCTGTAGGCCCCACTTGCTCATAGGGTCATCATGAGGGTGAGAGTTCTAACCAAGGAATCTTGAGGGAGCACAAATGTTCCATCCACAGAGGAGAAAGTGCCAATACTTGTAAGAGCCAACTCTGCCATTTTATTTAACTCCCTCAGCAACCCTGCAAAGGAGACAGCATCCTTCTTCCTATTTAAGAGGAGGAAACCAGGGTGAAGAATGATCCCCCGCCAGTCAGCCGGCCAAAATAGAGTTTCAGGGGGCCACCATAGTGCACATGTGGGGCCCATGCCCTCCTAGAGGACAGGGAACTCCCTCCTCTGCGAGCACCTGGGCTCCTTCCAGCTGAATGTGGCCAGAGGAAGAGCTCCTTCAATTCAGTTCTGTAGAGTAGGGCATTGAGGCAGAGAGGTCTGGGAGAAGACAAACTCGTCCTGTTTAGGACTCCTCTCTTCCTATGCTCAGCCACAGGAAGGTGGAGTACTAAGAAATAATAATGCGCTTCCTTTACTCCCCCAGGCTCAAACTACAGTAATCCCTTGTCCTGCCTTCCCCAAAGCCATCACCGAAGTGGTTCTGGAAGTCCTCTGTCATGAGTATTTGTCATTGTGCTGTCATGGCTGCCTTAGGGTCCTCACATGGTGGAAAGAGCAAGCCTCTCACAGCCATTTTGACTTTGAGGTGGAGCCAGAAGCCACATGGTGCCAGAGCAAGTGAAAAAGGTAGAAAAAGACACACTGTAACATTTCTCCAAGCCTGTTTTTCTATTGAGGGGCACTGAGCAGCAACTTTTATTGAATTTGTAAATATACTTTGTAAAGATACTCATGAGAGAGGATTTCCAGAACTGCTCCAGCAAGTGGCAAGAAAGATATGAGAAGAATATTCAAAGCAAAGCGATGCAAGTATTTCAAATTGGTGACAATAGGTCTTTTACTATAATATTTTTTAAGAAAATGTAAACATTTGCATTACTTTTCAATCATCCCTTGAACAGTCAGTGGTACTTGAGGATTTCTCTTGCCATTCCTCCTATCCACCTGAGGTTCTGAGATTTCTGCTAATTCACCTTTTGGTATCTTCATTGGCAGCCACGTAGGGCACAGGAGTGACACTGGGAGAATATTCCTGGTTCTCTGTGTCCTCCTTTCCTACTGCCTACTGGTGCCTTCGAATTTGGGGTAGGGTTACCACCCCACATTCCCTATCTGCTCTCCCCTGGCTAGAATTCAGAGCATGAATTATAGCTCCAGCCTGACTCTGTGTACAAAACCCATCCTGTGGAAATCCCAGAGATATTTCGCTCAATGAGGCCTGGTGTTGCAAGTCAGAAGTGCTTTGGTTTTAAACTGAAAAGGGACAAAGTTTCTACCTGAGAGCTGCAACGCAGAAATTCAAACTTAGTGTGTATAGCAATGGGAAGCAATCCAGCTTTTGAGACCCTAGGGCAGGGCCCAGGCAGGTTGGCACCAGCTGTCCTGGAGGCCATCATTCATCCTGAACTTCATAAAGTGCTTATCAGCTCCAATGATGATCTAGGAGGCAGTGTTTTGAGGATGGGAAATGTTTTTGCATGTGCAAATGAGCTGGTGTGGAGGCTTTGGTATAGGACACTAGGAAGACCTGGAAGCTGACGCCTCTTTAGTACCTTAAACATTATCACCTTGAGATATGCACAGTAGTAGACTCATGGGAAGTGAGTGACAGATTCCAGGGGAGCAGAGACAATTGTTTGCAACTCAAGAAAGGTTGCAGCTGAGGTATTCTGGAATCTGCTCCAGGGAGTACTGAATAGGCAGATTATGGGAAGTGGGTGCATTTCTAAGTGGTGTTAATGCAGAAACATAGGTGTGTGGGAGAAATGTCCAGAATGTGGCTGGGGACCGTCTGGTACCAATGAGGCTTTGCAGTGCAAGCATCACAGAAGAGAAGGTTGGAACAGTAGCTGGGTGGGTTTGGAGTCATGGAATGCAGGCAAGGTCTTCCCAGAGGGCTTGCTGAGGATGGTCAACCTTGTAGAGGGAAGTTGAGGATGGTGGAGGTGAGGTGCCGGAATGGCATGGGGGACAGAAACTCCCAGTCTGCTAGATATCTGCCATAATTTCATGTTCTCTAAAATCCAAGAATGAATTTTAGGAGTGAAGGAGGTTAAGAGGAGAATATATTTTGGGGGGGAAAGTAAGCAGCTGGGGTGGTAAGAGAGAAACAGAGGGGTTCCCAAGTGGGTTGCCAAGGAAACTGTCTTTTCCAGGGATATTTATAGAGCAAATCCAGAACACGAGGCAGGTCCAAGGAGGGCCAAATGGGAAATCTCAAGGTGGGCATGAGGTGGGACAAAACTATGGTCAATCAACAAGATTGCAAACATAATTGCTCAGGTAAAATTGGTTAAATCAGGATCAAATAGGGAAGCAAGTGACAATGGCAAGCAAGTGGGCACAAATGCAGAACAGGGGCTTTTCCAGGGGGCGTGAGATTCAGTTAGTGACTCTTTGTCAAGGAGAGAGATGTCTACTTAGAGCACCAGTCACTGAGGTTTATCCTCAGGCAAGCATGTGGGAGCACTTGTTTCAACTTTTGTCTTGAGGTCTGCTTTCAGCTGGATGTGCCCGTCTCCCCGCTTCCCCCTAAGGTTGCAAGGCATCTCCTCTTCTGAACTGGCTCCTTCAAGGGCCTAGCCCTAGCTGGCTGCCTATATTTCTAACTAGCACAGTTGCCTACAATAAGAGGACAGAGGCAGCTACTGGAGGATGCCTTTGATGAGAAAGCCCAACACAGGGACTAGAGGGGTGTGGTAAAGAGGGCACTCGGTCAGGAGATGGGCAGAATTCTAAGTCTTTTTGAAGTCAGTGAAGCTTCCAGGCTGCTGTCTGGGCCTCATAAACCTTCAACAGAAATGAGGACAATCTGAGGGGACTGAGCATGGTGACATCTAAGAAACACCTGTCCTTGGGACCAGGCAATAACAGTAGCCAGGGCCAGGGTGCACAATTTGGGAGTCTCTCTACAGGGCAGCTGTGCCCAAGGGAAGGCTGTAGGGATGGGGCTGAGCAGAGCAGGGGGCAGGAGAGCTCCCGGGAGGCTGCACACTTCACACAGGCATGGAAGTTCTTTTCAGAGTCAAGGTACTCACATATACAGCCCTGAGCCTGTGGAACGGGCCAATGGGTTCTCATTGGTTTACTGTGTAGATTTGGGGTTTGTAAGGAGTTTTAAGGAACTGAGAAGTACAACGAAAATGCACAGTGCTCGGGAGGCAGCAGTATGGAAACCCTGGAGTGTGCCTCTGCCAGGGCATCAGGACATATTGAACTCTGAGACTTCTATGCTCCCAACCTGTGGCCATCCTAACATCAGGGGACAGAGAATCTCCATGCAGCATCACAGGCTACCTCTTTATCATAAGAGATTTTTGGGCCAGTAATCTTAGGACAGTCATTTTGGGGTACACATACCCTGCCCGCCATGGTTGCATTTCTGGGCTGATGACCCAAGATGACTGGAAAAGTGGGGCATGATTTGACCATAAGATCTCTTATGACCAAATGAGTAAGGCATTTTAGAAATAGTGAAGTAGGGGAAATGCAAGCCCCTGGCTTTGCTCCGCCTGCCACGTTGGCATCCTGCTGCGGTTTTTGTTGTTGTTGTTGTTTTGTACTAGAGATTGAACCCAGGTCCGGGCCTTTCTACTCAGCTAAATCCACAGGGATGCTCTACTTTTTTTTTTTTTTTGAGACAGGGTCTTGCTCTATCACTAAGTTGCCCAGGCTACCTTTGAACTTGTGACCTTTCTGCTCCAGCCTCCCAGAGTTCAGGCCTTGTGTGTGGCCTACTGCCATTTAAATGCACTCTATGAACCTCTCTTTACCATACCCCCTCAGTCCCTGTGTTGGGCCTTCTCATCGAAGGCATCCTCCAGTAGCTGCCTCTGTCCTCTTATTGTAGGAAACTACATCAGTTAGAAATATTATAGGCAGCCTAGTCTCCTATTAGCCTACTCTCAGTGAGAACACTGGGCACAACCTCTTCTGCCCTGAACACTGCTGGCAGCCAGCAGAGTCCAACAAATAAGGATAAAAAGATGCTGCTCAGCTTCTCAGGACTATGTGCTCAGTGTCACCCTGCAGACTCCATGTTTTTTTTTTTCTTGTATACTTTTTGAACTCAGAACTTATCTATATCACTTTTGTCCTTTAATTGAAAAACACCCATAGATATTGACTGAAATCATAACTTTAAAAAAAAAATCTAATAATCTTTACCAATTAGCATACATATAATGTATTATAAAACATTAGGCAATCTTACTTTTGAGAAACCTAATCTGTAAGGTCACATCTGTATTTGCTATCAACATGAAGTACCTGAATAACATCCGAAATCAACCAGGCTAACTTAATACACTTATCAATATACAGCATTTGGATTAAACCAATGACCTATTCAGTGTTTTAGACAACATCCCCATTATAAGCAAGGGATTTTTCTTTTACCACTGTGGCTGAGTTTTATGTCACAAATATAAGATCTGACTCTATGTATAGGCCCAAAGCTATTGGACATTGTGTAGCCAGTGTCTTTAGAACACTTTTATCTTCTTTTTTATTACTTTTAATAAGAAATAACATTGAAACAGTTTCAAAATGCTTTAGTAGGATAGCCACAATAACTAATACAATGCATATTGTTGTCTTCATAGTAGTTGTTCAGAGTACAAAATGCAGACATGGTAACTTTTCTAAACACTATTGGTATAAATTTTTTTCTCATTGAACTAAAAGAAAGTAGTTTTGTAGATAGACCAATATTCCATAATAGTAGTGGGTTATCGGCAGAACTGGCAATGCCAGAAGCTGTTGACTTGAGCCTTTTGCAGCTCAGCATACTAATCTGGCTTTACTTTTTCTGCCTCATAGTTAAGCTTTTCTGCTGGGTGATTAAGTCCAAGTGGAAGCAAGACCTATATGACAAAACATGTAATTTTCGTATCTAACAAGGTCAGTCAAGATACATCTCATCCACTTATTTATGAAGCCTTCTAGTTTATCATTCTTTATAGCTGAATAGTATTCCATTGTATAAAAATACCACATCTTTTCAATCAATCTTCACATGATAGGCATTTTGATTGTTTCCATGATTTGGCTATCACAAATTGTGATGCTATGAACATAGATGAACAAACATTACTATGATATGATGTTTTCAGTTCTTCTGGGAAAATTCCCAGTAGGTGGATAGTTGGATTAAGTGGGATTTCCAGTTCTAGCTTTTTAAGGAGTCTTCACACTGATTTCCATAATGGTTGCACCAGTCTGCATTCTCATCATCAGTAGAAAAGGATTCCTTTTTCTCCACAGTCTCTCCAGCATTTGTTGTTGGTTGATTTCTTTACGACAGCCATTTTTTTTTTCTGGGGTGTGATGGTATCTAAGTGTTCTTTTAATTTGAATTTATAGATGGCTAGTGTTGTGGAACTTTTCTTCATTTATTTATAGGTTTGTCATATTTCTTTCTCTGAGAAGGGTGTGTTCATCTTGGATGACCATTTCTGGATTGGGTCTTTGAATTTTGGTACCCTAATGTTTTTTAATTATTTATAAATTCTAGGTAGAAAACCTTTGTCTGAATACTTATCAGTTAAATTTTTTTTTGAAATTTGTGGGTTGTCTTTTCACTCTGTTGGTAAATTCTTTTGACGTGCAAAAATTTCTCAAAAAGAGGAGGTTCTAGTTGTTGATTCTTTCAAGTGTTACACATGCATTTTGATTTTTGTCCATGAACTTTTTGCCTACCCCAAAGTCTTCAAGATTTCCCCCCACTTTCTCTTCCAGGAGATTTAGTGTTTCTGTTTTAATATTTAGATCTTTAATCCATTTTGACTTTAGTTTAGTGCACAGTGATAGGCTTGGGCCTAGTTTTGTTTTCGACATGTAGAGAGCCAGTATTTCGAGCACCATTTGTTAAAGAGTCTATCTTTCTTCCAATAAACATATTTGGCCCCTTTGTTGAAGATAAGGTGGCTGAGTGTGTTTCTATTTGCTTCTGCATATTCTAATCTATTCCATTGATCCTCAGGTCAATTTTTTTTTTTTTTGCCAGTGCCATGCTGATTTTATCACTGTGGCTTTGTAGTAGAATTTTAGGTCAGGAATTGTAGTGCCTCCTGCCTTATCTTTTCTGCCCAGGGTTGGCTTTGCTATTTGAGGTCTTTTCTGGTTCCAAATAAATTTTAAGAATAACTTCTCCAGGTTTATGAGGTATGTTGATGGTATTTTAATAGGGATTGCTTTAAAGTCTGCATAACAATTTAGGAAGTATGGCCATCTCTACAATGTTGGTTCTTCCTATCCAGGAGCAGGGAATATTTTTCTGTTTTCTGAAATCCTCTAGGATCTCTTTTTTCAGAGTACTGTAGTTTTCATTGAAAAGATCTCTTACTTTTTAGTTAGATTAATTCCTAAGTATTTCATTTTCTGTGATGCTATTGTAAAAGGTATTGTTTCTCTAATTTCCCTTTCAGTGTGTTTGTTGTCTCTGTAGAGGAATGCTATTGATTTTTGAGTGTTGACTTTATATCCTGCTATGCTACTGAATTTGTATATTAATTCTAGTAGCTTCTTGGTGGAGTTTTTTAGGTCTTCCAGTAAATTATCATGTCATCTGCAAAGAATGATGTGTAACATCTTTACCTATTCTTATTCCTTTTATTTCTCTCTCTCGTCTAATGTCTCTAGCTAATGATTCCAGAACTGTATTTAATAGGGGTGGCGATAGAGGACATCCTTGCCTTGTACCAGATCTGAGAGTAAAAGACTTCAGTTTTTCCCCATTTAGAATATGTTATCAGACTGAGGTCGAGGCCATCTATTCCAATTTTCTGTAGGACTTTAAACATAAATGAGTGTTGCACTTTGTCAAAAGCCTTTTCTCAATCAATTGAAATGATCATGTGGATTTTGGATTTGGTGCTATTGATATAGTGTATTACATTTATAGATTTGCATATATTGAACCATCCTTATATCCCTGGGACTAATCCTACCTGCTCATGGTGCATTATCTTCTTAATGATTTGCCATATTCTATTTGCCAGGATTTTAGCATCTATGTTCATGAGAGAGATTGGTCTGTAGTTCTCTTTTTTGTTTGCATTCTTCTCTGGTTTGGGTGTCAATAAAATACTTGCTTCCAGGAACAATTTTGGGAGGATTGTTTCCTTTTCAACTTCATTGAAGAGTTTGAGGAGTATTGGAATTATATCTTTTGTAAATTTCTTGTAGAATTCAGCAGTGAACCCATCAAGACCTGGACTTTTCTTTGCTGGCAGTTTTTTTTTATTATTATTACATTCTATATTTCACTGGCTGTTATTGGGTTGTTGAACATTCTTATATCTTCTTGATTCAGTTTTGGTAATTTGTACCTTTCTAGGAATCTGTCCATTTCATCTGTGTCTTCAATTCTATGAGAGTAAAGATTCTCAAAGTAGCAATGGATGATCTTCAGAATCTCCACTGTGTCTGTAGTAATTTTGCCCTTTTCGTTCCTTATTGCTTGAATTTGTTTTTTTCTTTCCTCTTTTTGATGACGTTAGCTAGGGGCTTATCAATTTTATTTAATTTTTCAAAGAGCTAGATTTTTGACTCATTAATACTTTGTATTGTTTTCTTCATCTTGATTGAATTAATTTTGGCTCCAATCTTTATAATTTCCTCCTGTCTTTGGGCTTTGGGTTTGGTTTGCACTTTCTTTTCTAGATGACTGAGGTGCAGCATTAGAGTATTTATCTGTTCAAGTTTGGTTTTTTTAAATGTGTGAGTTCAGAGCTATAAATTTCCCTGTAAGAACTGCTTTCATTGCATCCATAAATTTCAATAAGTTGTGTTTGAATTTTCATTAAACTGTAGATTTTGTTTAATTTCAGCTGTAGACAGAAAAAAAAAAAAAATCCTAAAAAAAGGCCGGGCGTGGTGGCGCATGCCTATAATCCCAGCACCCGGGAGGCTGAGGTCAGCTGTAACCCAAAATTTGTTGAGGAAGGTGCAGTTTAATTTCCGTGTGTTTATGGGGTTATTGTGGTTTCTTTTTTCATTTATTTCTAGTTTCATTGCACTGTGGTCAGATAATATGCATGGGATAATTTCTGTTTTCTTGCATATGTGCAAGCACAACCTATGGACTAGTATGTGGTCTATTCTAGAAAGTGTCCAGTGAGCAGCTGAAAAGAATATGTATTCAGAAGAAACTGGGTGGAACACTGTATATGTCCACTAAATCCATTTGTTCTAAGTACTGGTTCAGTTCTGTTATTTCTCTGCTAACTTTTTGTCTACTTGTCCTATTTCTTTGGGATAAGGGGTTGTTAAGGTCTCCTATTAGGATTGTTGTGTTGAATATTACAGTTTTCATGTCCCTTAAGATTTGTCTTATATAGGGGCTGAGGAGATAGCTCTGTGGCACAAGTGCCTGCTTGGCAACTGCAAGGTCATGAGTTCGAACCCCAGTCCCGCCAAAAAGATTTGTCTTATATAACTGGGTGCTCCCATGTTGGGTGTATACATATTTATGAGGGTTATCTCTTCCACTTGAATTTTTCCCCTAATCAGTATGTAGTGGCCTTCTTTATCTCATGTGAAGTTGATAATATCTGAAAATAGGATTGCAACCCCTGCTTTGCTATGAGGTGCTGGAACACGTAGTATTGTTTTCCATCCTTTGACTTTCAGACTATGAATTTCTTCATGAGTTAAGTGCATTTATAGTATACAGCATATTGTTGGGCTTTCCTTCCCAATCCACTGTGCCAGCCTATTTCTTTTAATTTGTGAATTGAGATCATTTACATTGATGGTTATAACTGAGATATATTGTTTATGCTGACCATGTTATTTACATGCTGTTGGTTACCCCTTTATCCCCTGTGTTTACTTGTTTGCCCTGTTGGGTCAGTTCTTTCCATTCTCCATCATGGAGTTCTGGCCATTTTAATCCCTCTCTAGAATATCTTTTAGTAGTCTGTGTAGGGTTATCTTTGTCATCATGAAATTCTTTAGTTCTTTTTCATGGAAATATTTTGCTTCTCCATCAAACTTGAAAGAAAGTTTTGCAGGGTATAGCAGTCTGGGCTGGAATTTGTTTTCATGAAGGCTTTGAAGAACTCTGCTCCCTGCTCTTCTTGAAAGCATGGTTTGTGAAGAGAGATCTGCCATTATTCGGATGCATTTTCCTTTAAATATCATCGTTTCTTTTCTCTAGTGGCTTTTAGTATGTTGTTCTTGTTATTGATTTCTGGGATCTTCACTATTATATATCTGGGTGTGTTTTTAATTGGGTTGATGTTATTTGGAGTTCTACATGCTTCAGTCATTTGACTGCCAAATTGTTTCCCTATATTTGGGAAGCTTTCTACTAATACTTCTGCCCATTTTCTTTTTCTATCATTTGCATTAACTCCTTTCTCATTGAAGCCAGTTAATCTCATGTTGTTCATCTTGGATCATCTTGTAGATTTTGAATTATTTTTTTCCTGCATCCTAGTTATTTTTAAGAGATCCTTTCTTACCTTTCCACTAGCTGCAATGATGTCTTCAAGATCTGAAACTCTGTCTTAACTTTCATTCAGATGGCTTTGCCAGCTTGTCATGCAATCTATCTCTTTCCTATATTGCTCATTCAAGGAGTCCAAAGTTTTTCTAATCTCCAATGTTTTATCAGTGTCTTCCTCAGAAGCAGCTATTAATTATTTCATTATGGTTATCCTTTTTTTCTTTTTTACTTCAGAAACTATTTCTTTTAAAAAAAATTTTTTTTTCTTGTTTCAGAACCTTTATTTGTTTATTCACTCATTTTTATGGCCGGCTCAGCCCACCCTGAGGGCAGGGCTGGCTCAGCATGTGGTGCCGAGGATCGAACCTTGGTCCCTAAAGCCGCCCAAGCTTTCCCAAGCAGGCGCTTTAGACCACTCAGCCATCCCGCCGGGCCCAGAAACTATTTCTGATCTAATTTCGTCTCTACCATTCTTCAGTTGTCTCTTTACTTCAGATGCTATTAATTCAAAGAGTTCTTTTTTTACTTCAGAGATTATTTCTGATTTGATTTTCTCTATACCTATTTGCAGTTGTTTCTTTACTTAAGATGGTATTAATTCAGAGATTTTTTTTTTTTCTTTTTTGCTTTGGACATTATCTCTAATCTGATTTCCTCTATACCATTTTGCAGTTGTTTCTTTACTTCAGACGTTATTAAGTCAGAGATTTCAGCTGTGTGATTCCCATTTTCTTCTGTTAGTGTCTCCTGCATTTTGGGGGTGGAGGTTCAGGTCCTGAGACTGCATTGTGCTCCTTCTCGTTGTCACTCTGAAGAGCACACTCCTCTCACCTTCAGTGCAGAGCTTGGTGAAATTATACCTTTACCGTAATTCTTACTCAAAAGAGAGTATATGATTAAGGCAGTTATACTTGTGTATTTACAAAATTACAGTTAGGAACACTAATGGGGTTAGAGATACTTAGCAGCTGAAACTTTTGTAACTAATGAATTTGTATTTTACACAGTAAGACCAAACTTTATGTCTGCATAGCTTATGTTCACTTAAGTTCTGATTAATTACCTCCCTTTGACGTACATGGGAGGTGGGTCCAGAGAAGATGGAGATCAGTCTGGCTGACTATATGGCAGAGGAAGTTGCTCCCATGTGCCTTGGTGGCACTGGAGAGTGGAAAGGCCGGTCAGTCAGTCAGTCGGGCCGCATGGCACAGGAAGTCACTTCCACGTGGCTCAGTCAAGCAGAAGGCTGGGGAGGTCAGTCGGTTAGGCCATGTGGAACAGGAAGTCACTCCTGCATGGCCCAGTGGAGCTGGATGATGGGGAGGTTGGTCAGACAGGCCGCATGGACTAGGAAGTCCTCTTTGTTTTATTTTAATCCAAATTTCAACTGTCTTGATTTCTAGTGACTTTTCTTTTCCTTTTTCATGTTGTTTGTGCAGTCCTGGGGGTTGAACCCAGGATCTTTGCACTGAACTATAGCCCGAGCCCTTCTTTATTTTTTGTTTTGAGATAGAGTCTCACTAAGTTGCCCAGGCTGGGCTAAAATTTGCAATCCTCCTGCCTCAGCCCCTCGAAGTGCTGGGAATCCAGACGCACAGTGCTTCTTGTGCACACACAAATAAGAATGCCCTGTTTTGAAGTGGAGTGCACAATTACCCCCTTTTCCTTTGTCCAAGGCCAAATCCAGGCCTTAGCTGAGCTGCCATGCTCTTGTTTCTATGGTCTGCAATGCTCCATGAGCAGCGCACACTTCATTACTGCAAGTGCTTGAGGCAAGAACTTCCTACAGTCCCCCCAGGAGATTTGCTATTTCCTTTTAAGACAGAAGCAGATGAGAGTGTGTCAGGAAAGGCATCCAGAAGCTCAGTGGTTCAGTGTCAAAGTGGCACAGCAAGCAGCCCAAGTCCTGGCACCTTGAGAAATGTATGTGTCCTCCACACCCAAGTGACTGGCCAGGGCTGTGCTGTCCAAGCTTTTGTCCTTGAGTTCTGTTCACACAGTGATCACCAAGCATCCAGAGCAGAAGAACAAAAGGTCTTTGAGGTCATCCTGAGCACAAATACCAGGATTATTGTTAACACATGAAGCGTTCCCTGTCCTGGCTGGAGAGCGACATTCTCACTCGGAGAGGTTTTGATTTCAAATAAGCCAACAGAGCCAGAAGTTGGCAGTTTAGTGTGGGTGACAGCAGGCTTTGGTTTCTGCCTCTGGGTCAGACCACATGCCATGAGAGCCCTGGAGGTCCTGGTTTCTGAGCTGATCCCTCCAGAATGAGCAGCCAACTCTTTTGGGGGACCCTAGTGCTACCTGCTTTGGTGCTGCCTCTTTCTGGGGCACTGTGCTCTGTTGCTGGCAAGAAAAGGCATACACTATTAAAAAGAAGAGAGACTCTCACCCTTCCAGAGAGCTTAGGGCCCTGAAAAGGGACTCTGTAGTGGCTTTGCTGGGAGAAGAGAGGGAAACAAGTCTGAGGGTGGGGACACTCTGGTTTGCAAATGCTTTGTATGTACCCCCTAAAGAAAGGTCCTCAGTGGGACTTAGTGGGATGTCATTGGTCACTGTGGATCTTGTCTGCAGAAGGCATTAAGGCAGAGTATCGTTACAAAGGAGCAAGATTGGACCTCCCCATCTCTCTCTGGCTTCTTGTCACTCTATGGAATCTCTATCTCCTGCATGGGCCTTAATACAATGACATTTCCTGTGATCTAACAGACTTGGGGATCCTTTGCTGGACCTACCACTATACCCTTGAACAACTCAGACTTGGAGTGAAGTGAATCTTTTTTTTTTGTGAAATACCATGCCTTGGATATTTTGTTAGAGCAATGTGAGATGAATTAATATAAGGAGGATGGAGCACCAACAAAGGCCAGGGACAAGTGCTCAGACCAGGAAAGGAGGCAGGTACAGTAGGGAGAGGCAGACGGAGCAAGGACAGAACTCAGGCCGAGCTGGTAGGTAGGGTGGTGAGTTCCAGGATGAACGGGAACAGACAAGGAGGGGAAGGAGGAGGGAGGGAAGCACAGGGCGCAGTTCAATTGGGATTTGGAATTAGGCGTAAAGGAGGAATTTGTGCAGGAGATAATAGTCAGTAGAAACACAGGGAGTTCGAGGTGTAGGATGAAAGGCCTCTCAGAGTGAGGATGGCATAGAGAGAGCAGATTTTCATTTTCCACAGCCCTGGGCCATGGTGGGAGATTTCTACATGGAAGAAAGCATGGCTTTTTCCTCTGTGGTTGCCTGCACTCGCTAGTGTAGGCATCAGTCACCTATCTACAGAAGGCCTTTGGTGGGAGGCAGCCCCTGGATGAGGTCCCATGGACAGGAAGACAGAAGCCCTCATCTTTATATTCAGGTACTTTTTTTTTTTTTTTTTTTTTTTTTGTAATTGTTTTTTAGTTCAGGTTTATCTTTTGCTTTTGGTGCCAGGGACAGAACTCAGGGCTTCCAGCTTGCTAACAAGCATTCTACCACTGAGCTAAATCCCGGGCTCCATACCATGTACCTTTTTCCTTCATCAATGATTCCTGCGCTCAGTCAACACTAGGCCTCTCTCAAATGGTAACATAAGGAGCACGTGTTCCTGATGTCCTCCCACGTGTGCTTTTGGATTCATCCTGTCAGATGGAGACACCTTCAAATGCCTTTTCTGCTCTTGGATGGCAGGGTCCCAAGCTTCCATGCCGCGCTTAGTGCCTTCCCTCTAGACTCGGAGGTGAGTTTAGCTTTCCCTAGCTGCTTCAGCCTGTGGCCAGAGGCTAAGTTTGAAAACCATTGTACAAACTGGTGTGGTAGTGCAGGTCTGTAATCTCAGCATTTTGGGCGTCAAAGGCAGGAAGTTTACAAGTTGGAGTCCAGCCTGGGCAATTTAACAACTTTGTGAAACCCTGTCTCAAAATAAAAGATGAAAGGAGGGTTGGGCATGTAGCTCCACATAAAGCCTTGATTTGTACCACAAAAACAAATCAACAAGCAAAACACCTAAGAAATAAATAAGAACAAATACCATCCTACAAACATACAGGCCTGGGTGGTTTTCCATTTCTAGGACAGAAGTCATAACATACCTATAGTTTTGCTAATGCTTTATCATCAAAATCTATGCAATTGGTTGTAGACAGCTTGGGGTGTGGGGAGGATAAATTTTCATCTTGGGAGCAGAAGATTAAGGTAAGTTGATAATTTAAAACTGAAGGAAAGTAACCTAGGAGACTGCATGAGAAATTTTTGGAAAAATATATTGTATGGGCGACCTTTGTTTATTGAAACAGATTTTACCAAGGAATAGAAAAACTAGCCTGGCTGAGCGGCTGTGGATGTGGAGCCTGCCCTATGGGCCCCTGGTCCCTTCTCCACGTTCCTGTTCCCCATGTTGTCATCCTGTGCGCCGCAAGCCTGGTTGATATTTGCATGTGTCCAGCCCAATTGACCCAGGACTTACATCATTGAATTCTTGTACTATGGGCCCTGGGCCTGTCATAGCTCTGAGTTTAGAGAGGAAAGACCTTCCAGAGACATTTGCATGTATGTGGGTAACAGCTGCTCACCTGGCCAGGCCCCATATCCTTTCTTGGGTCCAAGAGACCAGACAGAGGTGAGTCAGAGGGGCAGAGGCTCCCGGAACCCAAATCTAGAGATGAGAAGAACTTTTATCCCCTCCAGGCTTCCAGAGACTTGAGGGTCAGTGTGTGATAGGTGCAGGTAATGTAAGTCCTTGAGCTTCCTGAGTCACCCAGTGTCTCAAAATTAGATTGTGGTATTTGTTCTTTAAAAAGCTCCTGACCTAGTGGCATCAAAGCCAACAAAATGATGACATTTGCTCAGAAGTCAAGGTCCTCTGGTCACCATGAGTCATTCCCAGGGTGAGGTCTCCTCTCTCTACAGATAGTGAAAACTTAACAGTGGCAGCAGACTCTTTCAGGGATGCACATGGGTTGTGGTATCTGGTCCTCAAATCTTTCACACTGTCTTGACCCTCAAGACAATGAGTGCTGAGGTTAAGTGCTTCCCTGTGAGCACACTGTACACTGGCTGGGGCTCCACATATGGTCAGCTTGTCATCTCACTTGGTTTTCAGGGAAGCCCCGAGAAGTGATGCTCTTGTCCCAATAGGTACCAGATAAAAACTCTGGTGACATTGGTTCTTTAGTGCAGTCTCACATTGCAAGCTTATAATGTAAGACAGACATACACTGGCCAAGTTAGGCCCAGACCTTACAGGAATGGAAACGTGCCTATGCAGAGTTCCGGGGACATGCCCTTTCCCTTGGTTCTGGAGTTGGCAAGCACAGTCTCCTAGCATCAGCAGAAGTACAGGTGACAGAAAGCCATAGAGTGAGGGCCAGATGGTAGAGAGCAGTAGGATCCCATCCAGGCCCTTTGTGCACCCCAGCACCCCTGGACAGGCATAGACACATGCATGATTTTCCTTCAGCATTAAGTAAAATAAGTCCTCCTGGACATTTGATAGTCTCAGGGAAATAATAGTCTCATCACCCCTTTCTGGTGATGGTAATAGGAGTGACATAGTCAGGAAGCAGAGGGCAATGGTGCCAAAAGTTCTGTCCCAGATGTTTTTGCCAGGTCACTCACAGCAGGCCCATAGAGGAGAGAGAAGCTGGGTGTGTGTGGGGGTGGCTGGTGAAGGAAGGTGTGTCCCAGGGTTGCCTTGCAAGTGGGCATTGCACTCCAGTGTGCTTGGGTTCTACTTCCCACTGTGCACATTTATGTGTAGGAAAGTGATCCCAGTAGATATTTTTCAAGGTTCAGAGAGAACTGAGCTTCCAGGGATAAATAGAAAATAGTATTGGACTGCCAAAGATATGAAGGGCGTCAGCCAGCACTGTTCCCAGGCCTTGGGTGAGGAAGAACTCAGGCCAGTCTCTAGGAATAAGTCGTCCAAAAGTGCTCCTCTGGGGGGGTGGGCAGCTGGAAAGCAAGTAGGTGGCTTCATGAGTCATGATAAGGACACAAGCTGACGCTCACCCTGCCATGAAGCATAGGAGAGAGTCGTACCTCCTAGAGGCGTCTGTGTCCCCAAGACACCCACTGTTCAAATGGGAGTTGCTGGAAGGAGCTCAGGGCCTCTTGTGTCTCACACCAGGGGTCCTAGGTAAGTGTGCCGGAGACTGGAGGAGTACAAAGGTAGAGAAAGAGATGTCAGCGCACTGGTACGGAGGCACAGGCACATCCCAGATGAGGGCCGTGCTGGGGGGCATGAAGGGAATTTTTTGGCCAGGTTGTTGGGAGAGAAGCATCAGAGGCCAGTGGGTCCAGGCAAGGGAAGGCAGAGGTGAAGGAAAGATGGAAACAAGGCCCCAGTAACGTTGGCCTTAAGGAGAACTTGGAATCCAAGAGCAGGATGCGAGAAGGGACTGGAGAGGGAGGCCTCTTCCTTGAGAAGGAACAATGGTCATTCTTCCATGGAAAGCTGACCTTCCCTGAGAGAGGAAGGGCTGCCAGGGGAGGAGGGCCAATTCGGGGACAGGAAGGAAGGGGCCCAGAGCCCATGCAGAGCAAAGGAAAGCCAGAGGCCCCTGGAATCACATTTGGAACTTGATATATCCCTGTCTCCAGAATGCAAGGGAGCCTGGCAGCTCACATCCGGGCTTTCCGCGCACTGTGGCCTCTGCACCCAACTGCCCCATTGTCTCCTCCAGGAACCCAGGTGAGGCCTTGTAGGATGGAGGCACTGAGGCTTCCCAGAACAAGGGTCTCACGTGCTGCACACTACAGCTCTGTGAAACTCAAGTTGACACCCACGGGAAGAAGGAGTTCCCAGAAAAAATAGAGGAAGCCAGCCAAGGTCATCAAGGCACAACACAGACCCCTCCTCTTTCCAAAAGGCGCCTATCTCCAAAACAATCAAGGCCGCCCCATTAAACAACACTGGCTCAGTACAAAGGAAGCTCAGCGTGACGGAATCAGGGGCCAGTTCCAAAGAAAACATTCTGGATTATCGGGCATGCATGCAACAATGAACAAAAAAAGCTGAATGGCATTCCCGTATGAGAATCCTGGTGCTCGGGAAGGGAACGTCAGAGTCCTGAAGTGCCTGACAAGGGCTCCCATGCCCACCTGGAGGGGCTCACTCATCACTAACAGGCCTGATTTGTCGGGTGGTCTGCACTGTTGGTTCCTGCTCTGTACACTGAGTTGGCCACTTTGTGCCTTACTTGCCTTGGCTTCAGTTCCTTGAAACCCTCAGAGGAGGCAGGGCCTTTTGCCAACAAGGACTTCATCTAGCAAGGGGGTGGGGTGTGGATGAGAGCAAGGGTTCTGGGCAGCTGAGAGGCATGACCAAATTCAACTGGCCAAAAGAAGGGCTGCAGTGTGACAACCACTGTTGAATTTCTGTCATCTTCTTTTTTGAAATTCTGTATTGTTCCTAATGTTCTATTACTTTTTAATTCTCTTTAAGAGAAAAATTAAAGATTAAAAAAGAAGGGCCACACGGAGCTCAGGCTGAGCATTCTCCACATTTGTTGAAGACTCAAGGTTTGTACTGAAGCACGAATCCCAAATATGATTGCATTAGAAACTGAGCCTCTTCTGAGACAACGTGGGCTAAAGGAGTTCTTTAAGGTGAACCTGGACCCAGAGAGCTCTTTCTGCATCTCATGAGGACACAGTGAAAAGGCGACATGTGCAAGCAGGGCCTTCGTAGGAACCAAGTCAGCCAGCATGGACATCCAGCCTCCAGATAGAAATAAATCCTTGTCAAAGCTACCCAGCCTACAATATATGAAGTACTATAGAAAAATACGGTTTATATCCAGGGGTGGTGGCATATGCCTATAAACCCAGCATTTGGGAGCCTGAGGCAGGGGGATCAGTATGAGTTCAAGACCAGCCTAGGCTACAAAAATTAGCTCAAGGCTAGCCTGAACTGCATAGCAAGACCCTGTCTCAAAAAGGCATATATATATATATATATATGTATATATATATATATATATATATATATATGTATATATATATATATGGTTTATACTTTAATTTTTTAATGTATTACAGTAAAAGACACATTGCTATTTTTATTTTTAACTTTATTATTTTTAATAAGAAATAACAATGAAGTAGTTTCAAAACACGATAGTAGGGCAGCCACAATAACTAATATAATTCATACTATTGTCTCCATAGTACTTGTTCAGAGTACGAGATGCAGTCATGATAACTTTCTCAACACTATTGGTATAAATATTTCTTCTCATTGAGCTAAGAAAGACACACTGCTGTTAACCCCCCTCGAAATACTCAGCTCGCTTTGCATACACTTATCCCACCATCCTCACCACTACTTTCTGGAACAGTCCTAGGAGTTCACTTTCACGAGTCTTTTTAGTTGCTCTATCCTGCCTACCTCCACATCCCAAATTGATTCAAAATGTTGAGCTTTCATGATCACTTTGACTTTGGAGAAGAGCCAGAAGTTGTGTGGTGCCAGACATAGTGAAGAAGGCGGATGAAGGCACACGATAATCTGTTTATGAGCCTACCTTTCCTTGACAGTGGGCAGCAACACTCACTATATCTTTTATCATACCTCATAAAGATACTCACAAAAGTGGACCTCTGGGGCTGCTTCAGAAAGTGGCAAGAGAGATAGTGTGTTCAAAGCAATGGTGAGTATTTTCAGAAGGGTTAATGGCAATGTGTGATTTAAATGTTCGCTGTATTTTTTGATCATCTCATATATCTGTTAGTGCCACTTTCGGAGACTGACATGGTGTCCAATCACAAAGCCAAAAGGCCAAAGAGAAAGAAATAATGTATGGTCTTGCTGATACGTGGGTGGTAAAACATTGGATTTCATCGAGGAAAAAAGTAGAGTAGAGCTTATGACCATCTGACCAGGTAAGAGAGGGAGAGATGCAGGGAGGGAACATTTGGACCAGAAAAATTATTTCTAATGCTCAACCCAATATGGTAAGTAGCTGGCTGGAGTTGGCTACAAGGCACTGAACATTTGGTACTAACTTGTAGAGAGAAATTTTGAAGTTCTCAGCCCAAAGAAATGGTAAATATTCAAAGTCATGGTTATGCCTGCTACCCAAGTCTGATCATTGCACATCTTGAATATGTATTGAGTGATGCTACGCTAGTATATAGGGTTGCCACACACCTATTTAAAATTAGAAATGCTGAAAAAAGAGACAGAAAATCTCAGAGCAAATGGCCCTAAAGGCAATCTGAGGAGTCACCTGTTGACAGCAGCTGTCCCCCCAAGACCCCAGAGAACTTCCCTCAGGGAAGAGGAGGGACAGATTCAAGCACATTAGGCCCAGCTCTTGGTCTTATTTTCAGGGGTAGAGGAGAGAAGCCCCCAAAACCCTAAATTCTCTTGGGCTCCACCTTGGCTTATTGGTTGGGATGGGGGAGACACTCACATGCTGGCTAAGCTAGCATGACGCCATGCAGGCCACCTCACATGTGTGCAGAGCATCTTTAGTCAGGCAGTGACCACAGGGAGAGGTTAGCTTTTAAGGAACAGGGTTCTGTTTTGATACAAATGTGCTGTGTAGAAAGAAGGAGCAGGAAGTACAGAATATTTATGGCAGAGTATGACAGAGAGGAGAGGGACTGTTTGGAAACAAATGCTTTATTAGGTTCCCTTGAGGCACCAGCTGCTTCTTCAACACATCTATTTCAGGGCTTTATGTAGGGAAGTGACTGCACCATAAATAGCAGACAAAGTCAGGGAGCAATTTGTCCTTGGGTCCTGAGGAAGCTGTGGGGCCCTGTCCTCAGGCTCTAGCATCGTCGTGCCTGGGCTATCTTCTCCCAGAGACTGAAGATCTCAGGGACCCTGCACAACCCCATGCTCTGTCCTTCGCCATAGGATGTCCTTGGCTGCCCCAGATACTGCTTTACTTTCTTTTTTTGTTTTTTCTTTTATAGATGACTTTATTTTTTTAATAGTTCACTCTATGTCAAATCAAGAAACTTATATTCATATAATTAGAATTCTCAAAGTAGAAAGGGGTAGGCAATAAATACTTAAAAGATTTGAAATTATAGCAAATTTTGGGAAAAAAGGAAACTTTCACACAAAAAATTTGAATAAAATCATGCCAAGATACATAAAAATGTTGTTGTCCAAAACTGTAATTGTAATGAAAAACAATCATTAAAGCATATATAAAAATTAGCTATCAAAGAACAAAATTATCATCTTATTCTATATTGAACAAAAGAATAAGTGTATAAGAGACTAGAATAATTGGTTCAAAGAACTGAGAGGGAAAAAAAGACTTATCTGTGTGTAAAAGCAAGGAAGAAGTAATATAAACTCAACGGAAAATTGAAATATGTTTTTTAAAGTTTCTAATACTAGCAGAATATATCATATCATCTCTTCTAAGTAAATTATAAGACAAAGATACTGTATAAACCTTAAAACAAAAATTAAGACTAAATAACACTCAGAAAATTAATTAAATATTTCAAAACCAGATATGAAAAAGTTTTCATGATAGCATAAAATTACTAAGAATAAAACATAACATAAATACTGGAAAGGTAAATATATGATCAGCACTTCTAATAGTTTGGAGATAGGATATCACACAAAGTTCTAGTATGTAGTGGACATAGACAGTGTCCATGATGCTTACTGGTGGCCAGTAAAGACTGATGTACTGCTATTTCCTTGATATCCACCCTATAGATCAAGACAGAATCATTGCCCATAGGGTGCAGAAGTCCATTTGTGAACTATGCTGATAGAAATATTTTGCTTCTGTATACAAAAGACTAACTGAAAGACTGCTTTTGTATGCCTCTTTTTCTCTTGTGTTTAATTGTTTGCCCTATTTGGTGGGTTCTTTCTGTTCTCATTCATGTAGTAGTGGTCATTTTGATCCCTCTCTAGAATATCATTTCATAGTCTGTGTAGGGTTGAGTTTGTCATCATGAAATTCTTTAGTTGTTCTTTGTCATGGAACTTCATTGAACTTGAAAGAGAGTTTTGCAGGGTATAGCAGTCTGAGTTGGAATTTGCTTTCTTGAAGACTTAAAGTGCTTTCTCCATTCCCTTCTTGATTTGATGGTTTGTTAAGAGAAATCTGCTGTTATTCTGATGGGTTTCCCTTTAAATGTGATCTGTTTCTTTTCTTTAGCAGCTTTTAGTATACTGTTCCTGTGCTGAATTTCTGGGGTCTTGATTACTATATGTCTGGGTGTGGTTTTAATTGGCTTGATGTTATTTGGAATTCTGTATGCTTCAGTTATTTGAATGTGAGAATTATTTCCCCATATTTGGGGAGTTTTCTGCTATTACTTCTGTCCATATTCTTTTAATAACATTTTATTGACTCCTTCTTTTTTATTAATGCCTATTAGTCTCATGTTCATCTTTGCATCATCTTGCAGATGTTGAATTATTTTTTCTTGCATCCTAGTTATTTTTAAGAGATCTTTTTACCTTTTCACTAGCTGCAATGGTGTCTTCAAGGTCTGATAGTCTATTTTCACTTTCATTGAAATGGTTTTGCCACCTTGTGATTGAGGTCTTAAGTTCTTGCATAGCACTTTGAATCTGCTTCATGCATTCTATTTCTTTCCTATGTTGCTCATTCATGAATTCCATTGTTTTTCTATTCTTGTCTATTTTTATCAGTGTCTTCTTTAAGAGCATTTAGTAGTTTTTCATTATAGTTATCATTTCTTTTTTTTACTTCAGAAATTATTTCTGATCTGATTTCCTCTATACCTTTCTGCAGCTATTTCTTTACTTCAGATGCTATTATCTCAGAGATTTCAGATGTGTGATTTCCATTTTCTTCTATGCTATTGTCCCCTGCATTTGTTCTGGGTAGGCTTGGGGCCTGAGAGTGCATTTTGCTCCTCCTCTTAGTCATTTTGTATAGCCTTGTCTTCTTACCTTTCGTGTAGAGCTTTGGTAGAGTTCTTACCTTAACACCAGGTCTATATCTAGCAAGTTCAAACTGTCCAGATGAGTGCGACTTGGATCTGGCTATTACACTCCACTTCTTCCTGCTGGAGCCTTTGGAGATGAACCTGCTGTGATACTCTGGCAAGATGTTCTACTCCTAGGTCAGCTGGATGGGTCTTGCCTCTGTATAACTTCTGCACAGAGTTCTGCCACAGGGCTCCACACCAGACACGTTGGGCCTGAGTTCTGGTTTGAATGAGGTTCCAACAGGACCCACATCAACTCACTCACACACTGGTTCTGGGCTCTGAGTTGAATGAGGACTGTGTAGAACTTAGGCCTTCTCACTCACATGCTGGGCCCGGATTCTGGGTCAAATAAAGGTAAAAGAATCTTACTGGCTTTGTTAGTTACCAGAGGTTTCAGTCCATACTTGGCTGGCTCCAAGGTAGATAGACTGGCACATGGCAGAGAGCAGCAATTCATGGTGGCAGAACAGCAACAATGGCAACAGTTTGCTTTACTTTCAATAAGTTTTATAACCTTTAGTTATTTTCCCTTTACTTTTTATTTTGGAAAAACTTCATCCATCAGAAAAATTGCAAGACTGGTAATAGTCATCCTGTGTGCCTTTCATTTGGGTTCTCAAGGGGACATTCTGCCTCTTGCTTCTCCAGGTACAGGGTCACTCAGAGTTTTGGCTCAAAGTTGTAGGTATCCTGGCTGTTCACCTTTAAAATCTTTAGCAAATTATCACATTAAGTACTACTATCTAGGAGCATAAGGTCCACCAAATGTCCACTATCATTTGCTCCCTTTACCAATCCTATCCATAGCCATCATTCTCTTCTTCCTCTTCCTCTTTCTGCCCTTCCCCCTCTTCCTGCCCCTCCCCCTCTTCTCCCCCCTTGTCCTCCTCCTCCTCATCCTCCTCCTCCTCTTCTTCTTCTTCTTTGTCTTCTTCTTCATCATCATCTTCTTCTTCTCCTTCTCCTCCTCCTCCTCCACCACCTCCTCCTCCTCCTCCTCCTTCTCCTTCTTCTCCTTCTTCTTCCTCTTCTTCTTCTTCTTCTTCTTCTTCTTCTTCTTCT
>PVJA010000087.1:162075-242013 GCA_004027025.1 Myocastor coypus | reverse complement strand
AAGAAGAAGAAGAAGAAGAAGAAGAAGAAGAAGAAGAAGAAGAAGAAGAAGAAGAAGAAGAAGAAGAAGAAGAAGAAGAAGAAGAAGAAGAAGAAGAAGAAGAAGAAGAAGAAGAAGAAGAAGAAGAAGAAGAAGAAGAAGAAGAAGAAGAAGAAGAAGAAGAAGAAGAAGAAGAAGAAGAAGAAGGAGAAGAAGAAGCAAGCAAGCAAGCAAGCAAGCAAGAAAGAAAGAAAGAAACAAAGAAAGAAAGAAACAAAGAAAGAAAGACAGACAGACAGACATATGATATTGCTCTCAGCTCTCAATAAATCAGCTCTGGAAAAGCTCTATATACATTTCTGCTTTGGAATTTCCCAGAAGTGAACTGTTAAATTCCAACCCACACTCTGTTTTGCAGTTCAGAAAGTTTCATTTGATTTACATTTTACCTGTGTGGTAGTATTTGACTGAGGAGCATCACGCTGTAGAGAGGAACACAGCACTTCTTCCTCCTCTCCTCCTCCTCCTCGTTCTTCTTCTTTCGAGTTTGAAACAGAACCGTACTCATGCTCACAAATGGAACAGAGCAAGAACCAAATGAAAGGATAAGGAGAAAGTTTGATGCACTATAATAAAAAAGAAAGCAGGTTCTAAACGATTAGGATGGCAGTTCATTCTGAAGACTTCCCTTAGGAAACAAATTGGAAGCCCACAGTTTTGAGATTCTTCAATCATATAAAAATATATCCTGATTATCAGCAGTAGAGGCTGATTGGGACGCTTTGCCACTCTCTTCTTTAGCAGCTTTAGGAGAAAATGAAAGCAATATCAGTCTGAAAACCTAGAACATTCATCAAACGAAAATTGCTCATCAAACGTATTGTTGTGCTAATGATATTGTTGCAATGAATTTGGTTGTCAAAAAGGAGTATCTTTTCTGAAAGAGGAAGGTTGAGTCCTTTGTTGAGAAAGTTGAAACAGAGAGATCCAGGGGAGTTCTAATGTTCTGTCACATCCCCAACATCTGTCAAGCTTAAGCCCTTTCAGTTTTATCTGTGCAACCATGTTGCGTACAGTTCAAGAGGAATTTCATTTCAGTTTTCTCTGGAGCCGAAGTATACGATTGTCATATATCATGAAACAACCCAATGGGTACTTGATTAATAGAAAATTACACTCATGCTGCTCTTGGTCGTTTGGGACTTTATGTGCTCTACACCTGAGTGATATGTTTACATAACTTTCCCTTCACAATTTAACAATGATACATGGTTACTAATGCACAAAACAGACTGAAAAAATTAGAAAACTATGCAGCAACCCATAACACACTTCTTGGCCAACTCTTGAGCACTGGGTATAAGATATTCTAGATTTTCTTCCTTTGTGTGTGTGTCTTTATAAATATACATATTTTCTCAAATCTGAATAATACTGATTCATTATACATATACTTTCAAGAAGCATACTAGAAAATACATTTTATTAACATTCTATTGTATTTTATTTTGTCTAGTGGTAACATTCTGGGCTGTAAATGAAACATTTGTTTTATGAGAATTATTGTGAATTGTTTCTGATTTTTGTTCTTTTGCAGTATTTCAATGAATATATAATACTTTTTTCAATTGATATCATCTTTAAGACAAAAATGCTCTCTTCTAAAATCTTTAAAGAAAATGTTGAGCATATATTTTATTATTATTATTATTATTATTATTATTGTGTTTGTGTGTGTGTGTGTGTGTGTGTGTGTGTGTGTGTGTGTGTGTGTAACTGGGGATCGAACTCAGGACCTTGCACTTTCCAGGCAGGGACTCGTGCTCCTGAGCCATCTCCCCAGCCCCTGACTATATATTTTAGAGGTTTAAGAAAAACACAGTTAATTATAAAGATTGTCTATAGAAGAAAACATTAAGAAAAATTCAATGCATGAGCAAAGTCATAGTTAATCCTCTAAGTTGTATTAATTGCTTGATTTTGGTGCCTTTATTTTATAAATTTTGGTTCCAATATTCCCTTTCTCCTTTTATGCATAGGAAGAAGAGTCACTCTTAGCTAAAGCTGAATGGTTGAAATAGTTTGAAAGACTGCTCAGAGCTTGCTTTATGAAACTGCATCCTGTGGGTAACTTTGGGGCTGGCGCATGAGAAGAGGGTGCTGCTGGCTATTAGAAGTCCTGACTTAGACTGTCAGGTTTCCTCCTGTTGCCCTGACTGAGCTACTAAACCCTGACTAAAACCGGACTGCGTTATAGTGTGTGAACCTATACAGTGGGGTGATCATATTGTATCTTATTGGGGAGGTACAGAAGGGACCTAGAAACCAATAAATGGAAAACAGGAATCAAATAATGAACATATTTTTAAGGATGTACATATTTACTCACTGGCTCATTATTTATTCCTAGATTATGTATTAAAATTAAGTTTTTCATTTTAATATTATTAGATATTATTATACAGTTGTTTGGTCTGTTACTGAGAGCGACTATGCACCCTCTACTTATTTCCCTCTAGGAGCAACCCCATAGTAAGTCATCATAACAAGCCCAGTGGCACAAGCACAGTCCAGATGCCAAGTGCCTGTGTCATCAAAAGATTGTTCCCCTTGCTGTCCTATGTCTACGCCAATTCTTCTCCCACCCACACCTCCAGCTTTAACCTCTGGCAACCACTAAGCTGCTTTCATTCCCATAACTGGATGATTTTGAGAATTTATCTTTCTCATTCAGTATTAAGAACCAAGCTCAGGTGCTTGCAAGACAGGTGCTGTGCCACTGAGCTGTAGCCCCCACCTAAGAATATTTGAAGAAGGAATTTTACAAGAAGCAGTCTTTTGCATCTCGCTGATAAGCTTTTGTTTAGATATATCATAGCTTGTTTAACCATTCACTTTTTATTTTAAAGACAACATAAAATAGGATAATAAAAGAATAGAAATGATACAGAATTTCACTAAACAAAATAATGTGAATTTGGCAATATTTGTTTTTTCTATTACTTTTAATAAGAAGTAACAATATGACATTTTCAAAACATGTTAGTAGTACATTCCCGATAATTGATATAATACATATTGTTGTCCTACTAGTAGTCATACAGAGCAAAGGGTGTAGACATGATAATTTTTCTCATTATTGTTGGTACAAAAAGATTTCTTCTCACTGAACTAAGAGAAAGTAGTTGTATACATAGTCCAGTATTCAATAATCACGATAGACTATTGGCAGAACTGACAATGTCAGAAGCTGTTGATTTAAATCTTTTACAGCTCAGCATAGTGATCTAGCTTTACGTTTTATGGCTCGTGGTTAAACTTTTCTGCTGGGTGGTTAAGGGCAAGTTAGAGCAAGGCCTGTATAACAAAATATGTAACTTTTGTTTGGCAATATTTGTTGTATTGCATAGTTCTGTCTTCAAATTAGTTTGTCAGATTACCAGATATATGCATGCAAATTTAGAAAAACAAAAAATATTATGAATACAGTTTTTTTTTTTTTTGAAAATTAAGCCTTAACTGATTAACTTTAAAGAACATTTGGCTTGTTTTGTATTTTGGAATATTAAAAATAAACCATCTATATGTATGTTTCCAGAGGTATCTGTTCAAACATTTATTTTTATTTTTCAGAGATACGTATTCAAGAATGCAACTATTTAAAGAGCACTAGTTATGTGCTTTTTAAAAGGAATTGTAAACCATTTTTCCAGAGTGGTACAATTTTTCAGTCCTACAAGGAGTGATAATTTTCTCATCAGGTACAAGACTTAGGTTGAGGCACATTTTGTCTGTGGATGTCCAGTAATCCCAGAACCATGTACTGAACACCAGATCCTCCCTAAACTGAACTTCTGAGCAAAAAAGAAAATAACAATAAGCATTCAAGCATATTTGCATGGGTGAATCTGTTTGCTTGGTTCTTTGTTTACAGTTGCATCGCTCTGTTTCTATTCTGTGCCAATGCCGCGTAATTTTAGCTATATGCTAAGCTTTGGAATTGGAAAGCTTCATTGCTCCTGATTTTTGTTATTTCGTTTACTATTTATTTATTTATTTATTTATTTATTTATTTATTTATTTATTTATTTATTGCCAGCTCAGCCTACCCTGGGGGTGGGGCTGGTGCAGCATGTGGTGCCGAGGGTCGAACCACGGTCCCTGTGGTTGCTTAAGCCTGCCCTAAGCAGGCACTTTAGACCGCTGAGCTATCTCACCGGGCCCCAGTTTTTGTTGTTTTTAATGACAGCTTTATTGTGTCTTCTTTGCCTTTCATAGAAATTTTAAAGTACTTTTATTCAGTTGTACAAAAATCCCATAGGATTTTGACACAGTTGCATTGAGCTTGTGTGTGACTTGGGAAGTGCTGCCATCTTTACTCTGTCGGAGTCTGAGTTTTCGAACTCTTGAGCACGGTAAGGGGGTCCGTTGATTTAGGGATTCCTTGCTTCCTACTTTTTTTTTTTTTTTTTTCCATCAAGAATTGAACTCAGGACCTTGTGCTTGCCAGAGAGTCACTGTGCCATTGAGCTACAGCCTTGGCCCTCTCCACTGATTTAGACAATATTTAGTTTATCAGCTTTTGCAGCTTTCGACCCACCAGTCTAATGCATATTTTGTTGGGTGTGTACTTTAAAAATTTGCCTGAGTGATAATAAGCGGCATAGGTTAAAGTTTAATGTCCATCATTTTATTCCTAACGTGTAGAATAATTTTCAAATGTTTAACCCATGTCCTGAAACTCTATGCGACTCACTTATAAAATGTCTCTTTCTGTGGATTCCTTGATACTTTCAAGCTAGGCAGTTTTGTCACACATAACACCATTTTCCCTCTTCCTTTCTGATCTGGATCCATTTTATTTCATTTTCCGGATTTATGGCAATGGTGAGAATTGCCAGAGCATTCCTGAAAGAGTGCTGAGCATGGACATCTTGCCATGTTTCTAATCACAGGAACAAAATTTTAAGGTTATTTTGTTGTTAAATATGTTATCTATAGGATTATTAGAAGCTTTTTATTAAACTGAATGAATTCCTGTTCATCTAGCTTCCTGAGAGCTTTTGTCAGAAATGGATGTTCAATTTTTAAAGTTTCTGCATTGGGGCGGGGGATGTAGCTCAGTGGTGCAGTGCTTGCCTAACAAGTGCAAGACCCAGAGTTCGATTCCCGGTACCAAAAAACAAAATAGTAAAAAGACAAAAAAAAAAGTCCCTTTGAAAACAAAACAAAACAAAACAAAACAATACAAAACAAAACAAAAAAACAACCTTTGGGAGCTGGGGAGATAGCTCAGCTCCACAAGTGCTTGCCTGGCAAGCAGAAGGTTGTGAGTTTGATTTCCAGTACAAAACAAAAACAAACAAACAAACAAAAATTTCTGCATGGATGTAATCATGTTTTCCTCTTTATACCAGTTAACATGGTCAATGATATTTACTGATTTTTTAAAAAAATATTGAACTAGACCCTTATGTTGGGTAAATATCATATTATCCTAGCAAGGTGCATGTTTTATATACATACTCTGTGTGTGTGTGTGTGTGTGTGTGTGTGTGTGTGTGTGTGTGTGTGCATGTGTTGTTAAGAGGACACGGATACCTGAAATTTCACAAAAATAAAGCAAGCAAAATTTGAGTATTGAATGGATGGGATGGATGGTAGGGTCAGGAGAATTTTCAAATTGTATTTGAACTACTGGCTCAGAATATCTGCTGTGCAATTTTACGTTCACAGCCTCACAGCGAATAGCCCATCTGATGCGTTGCTTGAACAGCCATCATCATCACCAGCGCCCTCTGCTGTCGATGTGAGGATGTGAATCCCGGAAGGCACCCCTCCCTCCTACCCTTGTCTTTTAAGCAAGAGAGGTCCGGCACTCACAGGTTATGCCCTATGTTCTTTCCTTTGTAGTGACTTATAAAGTTTCTTAGGTCAGTTCTGAAGATGTCCACGCATTCAATATCATGTTTTCACATAAGCCTCCATTTCACAAGCTAATCATATTTTAAAATTTTCACGACAGTTTTATATTTCACTTGAAAATCATTCTTTGCACAAAGCAATAATTTAAAATTACTATTGATATTGTTTTAAATGATGTTATGTACATGTAATATAGAAAAAATTTTTACAAAGCAATATTGACCTGGATGGAGCAGAACTTTTTTTTTTTAATTTTTTTTTTTTTTTTAAGAAACAGAATCCTCTCAGACAGGTTTATCTTTACAAAGACAAAAATTTGTATCTCAGAAAATTTACCAAGTACAGGGGCATGCACATTCAAGACATACATAGATGACTGAACAAAAAATATGATAATCTCAACTACCTAACAATACTGAATTAGAAAACTAACTTCACTTTTTAATTGCTCTAGAAATCGGTGTTCATTAACAAATCACTTCAGAAACATTCTGAGAGTAAAAGCAATCATTTGCGGTGGGATACTTCATTCCTCATTCAATTGGAGAAGGACAAGCTACTGCAATCATAGAAATGAATATTATTGGGTAAAACATTTTTAGGATGAAAATGATAATAAATTTAAAATGTGCACGGGGTAGAAAGCATTTTTGCTACCATAAGGAACTCCATTAAGGGCCTTAGATTCAATTAAATGTCCCAAATTGAAGCCATCTTCATGAGACATAAAGAGATTTTTCCTGGAGATCTGGGGCTATTGCTCTTCCATATTTTGTCTTGTAAACATGTATACACTTTTTTATGAGTCAGGGTAATATATTTATGTGGTGTGTGCTAAACTCAATCCCTTCACGTTGCTGCTGTAGCAAGCAGGACTGTAAGTGAAATAGCATCGTGAAACAATCAGGAAGTTAATCTTTCTGTGCCCCCTCTGCAGTGCCACCACACTCTCCTCGCTGCCCTTTTGGGGGGCATCCTCTATGCAGCCTGCTCGATTCCAACGTATTGGGCTTTTTCAGTCCACCAGCTGTCAACAGTTTTTCCCTGGAGAACATACTGATTGTTCTGGGCAGTTTCCATTGACATTAATGCTACTGTAAAAGCTGCCCCTTAGGTACAGCTTAGAAAATTTAGAGACTCTGTCCCCTGCCAGAGCAATATTTCTTTAGGATAAAATTGAAATCTACTTTGATTCTGGGAAGACCATTTCCCTTTAATGCCTGTAGAAGCATCAGTGGACACATTGCTAACAGAATCTGCAGTTTATTTTCAGAGCAGCTCGAGGCCTGGCAGAGTACTGCCACCCAAGGTCAGCAGAGAACAGATGTTGAAGCCTGTGTCACAGCATATTCCCAAAAAGTTAGAAAAACTAAAGAGACCAGCAGTAAGCTCTGACTTGTGAGCCAAGTCCAGCTGACTACCTGGTGAGCTGGTGAGCTCAGAAAGTATGAAGAATAGTTGTTTTCATTCATAATGGTTGAAGAATATTTAAGTCATATTAATGACACAGAAATTGTATGCTGTTCACATTTCAGCATTGATTAATAAAGGTTTGTCTTAACACTGGGACCTCTGCATGCTGCTATTACTGTAGTGAAGTAGTGGTCACTACTGCTATTACTGTAGTGTAGTGAGACGTCACTTGGTCCACACAAATGACCAAAGACTTAGCATTTGGACATTTATAAAAAATCATTACAGTTTCTAGGATATTGTCAATATACCTACATGCTACTTGTATCACACAAGCACTTTGTACAACACACAGCAAAATTTTTTCATTAAAAATATTTAAGATTTATCACGACATTTCCATACCTTGAGGACGGGCGAGATAACTCAGCAGATTAAAGCACCAGCTTAGGCAGATGCAAGGACCTGGGTTTGGTTCCCAGCACGCCATGCTGACCTTGCCCCTGGGGCACACTGAGACAGCGACTGAGAGTAGGCAGGGTGGGGAGCGTCTGTAATCCCAGCTCTTGGGAGGCTGAAAACAGGAGGATCACTACGATTACAATCTGTATAGTGAGACCCTGTAGACCTTACACTAAATATATACAAATAAAAAAATCATATACCTTTAAGACACAAAAGAGGAGTGGATCAAATAAAATAGAGTCATTCATAGCCTCAGAACTGAGAATTTTAATATGTATGCAAATATATATATATACATATATGTCTAAACACACACACACATATATACATATATATAATTTCTAGAAAGGAACAAACAAATACATATATAATTTACATAAAATATAGATTAACTTGTGTACTACTTATAAACTTTAAGAAAGTTACAGTTTGCCTTAAGTATCAAGCTTTAGAAAATTCAAAATCCATAAAAGACAAAATTCATCTATGTGAATGACCACCAGTCAGAGAGATGAGTGTGATTTCAGTTTGAGATTTTGTTGTGCGTCCCGTGCACCAGTGCTTTGTCGTAAATGTACACTTCTACACACCTAATTTCACATATGATCTATTTGTAATTACTGCTTAATAACTTATTTCATTTAACATTCCATTTTTAGCATCTTTCTGTAAAAGAACCCCAAACATTCTTTTATTATTACATTTGCACGTTAAGATAAGGTTTTTGTCTTCATGGTGATGATGTTTGTTTCTATAAATGTATGTAAGTGTAAAAGCTACAGTAATCTAAATGTTTGATGATGTCTGTTATGACTTATGTATAACAGCGTAGCTGCAGTTGGCAGCGAAGCTCTTCGGCGGTGAGTGTTGAGTGGCATGTCACTGCGGGTGAAACACCACCACGCCCCCTCGCTCGCTTGCTTGCATCCTGTTCCCCGTGCTCTTTCCATGACTGGTTTCTTCTTTTCAGTCAAGTTTCCATGTGGAACTCTAGAAGGCTGTCCGTGTGCACCGAGGACACAGCCTCCGTGCCATTTGCTCTAGCTCCTGGCTGCTGTACCGTAAATAGCTTCTTTTGTCATAATACAGTCGCTTTGAGAGCAAGCGGCTTTCTTGTATGTTCGTTTTCTGTACTCAGGATGGTGTCTCACATGCACTATATTTCTAAATCATATTTGTTCAATAAATCAATAGGATAAGTGGATCAAAAAGCACGTTAAGCTTACAAACGTATAAAATGGTATGAATAATACATGACCATTAATACATATTGCACATGTGTGTGTGTGCGTGTGTGTGTGTCTGGTGTGCTGAACATGGTAGGTTCCACACATAGAAAAACAACCAGAAAGACAGCTAGCCATCTATCTATGCAGTCCCTTTGCCCAATAGTCTGGACAAAAATATATCTAATGTTATAATTGTCTTTAATTTGTAGGGTTGTGTGTGATATCTTTTTCGATGTATTTTCTATTTTACTTAAACATATTTGAAAAGTACAAGTAAACATCATGGCATAAGGTCCAGGAGATACTGTGAGCTGAGAGGAAAAGACAGACTGATGGGGGAAAAGAGGAAAGCAGGAAAGGAAGAGCCACAAACGTGTGTTTATGCACAGCATCACTAAGACAGCTATGCAGCTCATTTCTCTTAGTTCATTGAAACGAAAGGTTTGTGCTAACACTCTTTGGACAAGATAGCATGCCTTGTACCACGAATAACTGCTATGAAGACAACGCTATATAATGTAGCACCTATGACTCTCCTACCAACCTGTTTTGAAACTGTTTTATTGACGATTTTTTTTTTCTATTTAAAAAAACAAACCGGAGTCAGTCAGTCATCACACCACTTATCCATCTGCTCATTTTCTGTCCTATCATAGATCGCAATTTCCATGAAAGACTTAACCTCCTATGTCTGGTTTCCAGTTACATTTGTGGTGCCTAGAATGGTGTCTGACATTCAGTCAATATTTGGCGATTAAACAGCTCTTTTGCCTCTGCTAATGACCTCGAGGCATGCAGCCACAGTTGAATTGCTGTGGCTAATTGGATTTTCTCCATCAATACACACTGAGAGCAAGCAATGTTTGTCATAAGGTTTCTACTAAATTTAGCCGACTTCACCTTTTTTAGCCTAATGCTCCTAGGATGTGAAGCTGACCATGATACATGCTCCTATTCTCCCAGGTGTTTGAACTAGGGAGCACTAATAGAATCTTTATTCTCATAATTTGATTTCCTATATTATGTAATTTCTTAATCCAGAAATGGCAGCAGACTAGTAGATTAAGTCTTATTATTTATAAATCAAGCCATCACTGGTCTTCAGTCATGATGTACATATTTTCCTGCTTGTGTTATTCTTTATGATGGACATCTATATGCATGTACATATATGGGTACGCACATATGCATGCTTGTGGTAATTCTGAACAGTCTCAGTGACTTTGGATCCTTGATGTTACATCCCATAATTGTTTAAGTCACATAATGAAAGAAATGTTGCAAATGTAATTGATCAATTGATTTTAAAATAGAGGAGACTGTCAATGTAGAATCAATTGCATAAACTCTATCAGCAGTGCTTTCTGCAGCTCGCAGCTTAAGAGAAAGTCAGAGACATTTAAAACATCAGCGAGATTTGATCTGAAGGGGATTTCATTACTTAGGTGGAGGATACAATGGTAGAAGGCCTGGACAATCCTACCCCTAAGTGGCAGCATGGGCTTCTGGACAATAATGTTATGTCTGAAGACACATCCATTGGAGACTATAGTCCTACGGCCAGGAGTCCCTGAGCTATACCAAGAGCTGAATGAGATCAGGATCTAACTCTTTCTTATGCCTCAGGAAAGAGATCAACTCTGCTCTTCCCTTAGTGTTGACCTTGTGAGACCCTAGGCAGAGAGCCTGCTAAAGTCCTCTGGACTTCTAAGAGGCCAAAATGGGAAATGTTAAGTGGGTAATTGTTTAACCCCTGAAATGTGTTGTAGCCCTTGCACAGCAGCAGAAAACGACATCAAAAATGTTTTCAAACTCATCATCTTACCTAGATAACATAAACATGTAATCATCTTTATTTGTCCTGGTGGGACTAATGTTTTGTATCTCAAAGTGTTTTGGAAATAGACAGTTCCTATTTCCCATACCCCTTATCAGGTGGAGTTGCTCAGCTTAACTTTCTGTCAGCTGTGCTCTTTTTTAAACTATTTTCACAATGGCACTAATTATCTGTAGGCTGAGGACCACTACTGAATGTCACTGGAATGGTTTTTGGTGATAAGAACTGATAGGAATGGGTTGCTTGTTTTTGAAATTCCAGTGTCTCTGAAATTCAGTTGCACATGATACAGCAGATGCTTTTGCATTTGTCTTTCAATAATTGGGCTTTTGTTGTTCATTTTAACCATGATACAGTAACATAAAGGCTCTAGAAATGCTTGCCCCTTAATAAAACCAAACAAGTATTAGCTTTGGTTTTATTGGACCAAAGATTGATTAAACAATTTTATAGAAGTAGAAAGTTTAATGCCTAGCTTGTTGCCACAGAAAGAGGAAAGATATAGTCTATAATTCCATTGCTAGCTATGAAAAATAATCCAGTCACAATTTGGTTTTTGAGAGTCTTTAAGGCCAGGTAATGTTCATAGGATCCAAACAGCTTTAAGTCATTGACTAACTGTGTCCTGTACATGAATTATTTATACTCTTCATGATTTAGTTTGCACATCTATCAAAGATGTGGCCATGAATTAGTTACCTAGAAATCTAGGACTTCTTAAATTTTTCATTAGAGTTGTGGTTCTCAAAATCTGAACCGTAGACTAGCAGCGGCACTAACTGAAACTTTGACGTGTAAACGTATGGGTGCTGCTACAGGCCAAGTACATGAGAAACTGCGGGAGATGCCAGAGCAGTGACCCCTGCTTCATCAAGACCTCTAGCAATTCTATGGGCTGCTAAGGTGGTGTTCATGTGTTCTTACCACTGGGCCTATTGCACACTGGGGAGACTTTTGTTGACCTAATGACGTGTATGTGAGTAAAAGAAACATTACATGAGTGGCAGAAATTAGTGAGGGAGCCAGAACATAGCCCAGAAGCATTATTTATGCAACACTCAGTCAATATGGGCAACTGAAATGAACAGATGTTCCTTAGATAAAGAGATATAAATGACCAACATTACTGGCCATTAGACAAAGCAAACAAATTAGAACAACCCTGAGATTTCATTTTCCTATGGAAAGAATAAGTACCAGAAAGAAATCAAATAATAACCATTTTGGACAGGCTGCTGATGGAAAGAGCCTTTCTACATTGATGGTGAGAACACATGTTTGTATGAACACTATGGAAATTAGTATGGAGATTTCTCAAGAAAATAAAAACAGGAATTCTGTTTGACTCAGATATTTCTCATGGAGATACCTTTTTAAAGGTTAAAGATGTTATATTACAGTTACATGTGCATAAGCATTTTTATAGTAGTATAATTCACAAGAGTGAAGTTTTGAAAGTGGCCCATCTGACCATTAACAGATCACTGGATAAAGAAAATGTGGTTTTCATACACCATGGAGTATTACTTCACTATAAAGGAGTATATACTTGAGTGATTCCTAGATGCACCTAGAGAAATAACATTAATTGAATTAATGCAGATACACAAGCATGTCTTCTCTTACATGAAGAACATAAAATACAAATTGAAGAACTAAATGCAAAGCAAATATAATAGCAAGCAAGGCAGATCTTTAGAAAATGGAGAATCAGAAATGGAGTTGGTGAGAGAAAAGAAGTAAAAAGAATCTATATGTGTCCTGTACGTGGACCAACTCGCTATGAAGATCATAATTATTTCATATCACAAATGCATATTCATAAAAATTAATCAGTAAAAGTCACTAAGGATGTCACTCAGCAATGGGGCATCCTGGGTTTGATCTGCACAGCCCCAGACAAGATAAATGGCTCCCCCTTTGTGCTCCTATATGAACTTGGGCATACCCATACTAAAGCCCTTAATTTTTTATGTCATTTTCTTTACATTCATGCCATTCCAAATATCTTGCTTGATGTATCATCCACAGCAGATCAGTAACAATTGGCACCTGCCCAAATGGCCCACATCAGCATGGGCTCAAGCAGATAAAGGTGATAACTAAGTAAGTAAGAGCTGGGCTAAGCTGAGGTCCTGGACCCTCTCCCAAGAGCAGACACCACAGGCAGCTGCAGCTGTGAAAGGCAGCCAGAGGTGCCCTGGGAGCTCAGGCAGGCAGCAATGACTGCAGCAGAGCCAGGGAACCCACAGAGTAAACTTCTCCAAGACCTGGTTATACTGAGGAAGCTGGGCTCACTCAGTGGATGGGTGCTTGATAAAACAAAACAATAAATAAAGATGGAAATCAGAAGGCTTGCTTTGTTTTAGTTAAGAAAACCTTCAAATTTATTTTAAAACGAAAAGCCATATTATGTTTTAAATCATCATTTAAAATTAAGTGGTAGGGAGGCTCTAGGAGGAAACGTCCTGGTGCTTCTAGTGCATGTTTGTCCCTCAGCTCACTTGTGGTGACGCAGAATGAGTTTGAGAAGCAGTACTGTGAGCATTGTGCCTGGCGGTGCCTCTTCTGAGAAAATGGCTTATTTCCCATAACCTGAACAAGTCGGCTCCTTTTCAGAGCCATCACTGGTCACCATAGATAGGCTTGGTTAATCTTTCAGTGAGAATTTTAGGAATGGACACACATCACTGCCTCTCTCCTTGTCTGCTAGTGTCCGCCGTTACAACATACAGGCGGTGTTCTGTATCCTGCACTCTCTCTTTTCTATGTTGTCTCTGTTTATTTTCTGGATAAGGGAAACAGTCTCTTTCTGAGCCAAGCTGAAAATGAACAGCATGTAGTTTATTGATTTATGTAATATAAATCTATCTCTTAATATATGAATGCATGTATACACCGCTTCCCCATCACTGACATGTAAAACTCAATACCCTAAACTGAAAGGGTGAAACATATTTATTTGGTTCTTGCTCTCAGTTCATGGATGGCAGCTTCGAAGGCCAACACAGCATTGTAGAGCAGCAGAGTGGAGGAAAGTTCTTCAATCCAGGGCAGCCAGAAAGCAGAAAAGAGGGGAGGAGTAAGGCACAAGAAAGGCCCTTCCTTCGGAGCTGCATTTCCAGTAGCCCTTTTCCAGCCAGCCTTCTGGTGCTAAGAGTGCATTCCTCTTCTGAACTAATTGGTGCACGACTCTGGTAGGGAGCATAGCACCCCCTGATCCAGTCACCCACTGAATACATGAGACTCTGAGAGACAGTTAGGTACACTGATGGTTTATGCATGTACATAGCTGTGTAAATACACACTCGTAGGCTCGTACAGGTATGAACCAGACAGTGCCTAGTCATAGACATTTTAGGGTCATGGTGATGAATGGCCTGTATCTAGGGACCATCTGGGATCTTGTCAAAGAAGTTGGATTAAGTTGAACTTTCCTGAAGAAAAACCACAATCTCTTTTATCCTTCAACCAGAGTACTACAGTAGTAAAGACTTAGTAAACAATTCAAGGCTGGACTTTGAAATCTTGATATTCCTTGGCTCCTGATGTTAAACATTCTTTCCTTATATAGCATTGACTTGGACATCAGAAAACCATAGATTTGAGACCTAGTTGGATAGCTTATTCACTGTCTAGGTTTGGCCAAAGCACAAGAATTCTTTTGAGCCTTGTTTTTGTAATCTGTAATATGAGCATAAGGTTCCTGGTCTGGGGAAAATATGAACTAAATTCTAATTACTTCCTATGCAGCAAATAATTAAATTGGGACAGATTTGAGCCAAGTGACCTTAGTATTCACACCCAATAAGACATGGATAAAATCGAAGCAATTTTTTTCTACTGCTTTTCTTTTCTTACAAATTTATTTATTTATGTATTTATTTATTGGTACAAGGTCTCAGTATGCAGCTCAAACTCCTAATCATCCTCTGTCTCAGTCTCTCCAGTGCTCAGATTACAGGCATGTGCCACCACAATTGATTTAGGAAGCAGGCCGGCATGCCCTGGATTCAGGGCAGTGCAGCATGCGGTACTGGGGATTGAATCCTGGTATTTGAGCTCGCCAGGCAGGCACATAGACCCCTGAGTTGGCTCCCTGGCCATCGCCCTCTGTTTCTACTCACTCTCGTCCTGCTCCCATCTAGCTCATCACGTGACTATCCATGCTCTTTGTCAAACACTTCAACATCCAACACCAGGCACTGTTGCATTTCTGTATGTTTGTCTGCTGATTTCCCCTAAGTTCTGGAATGCTTGGGTCCTTCATGTAGGACTCGCCAGTAGGCCTTTGTCTGACAAACTCTATTTCGCAGCTTTCTTACCTGTTCAGTCACTGCTATTTATTTTGGTTCACTTCTGCTTCTAGCAATTAACCACTTCCCAATTTACATATTGATTTATTTACTCATCTTTGTTTTTACTGCTCATTTTTAGTTCGCCTAAGGAAAAAAAAATAATGTGTTCTGTGAAGGCGAGGACTTGTTTATCTTTGCAATTTATTATTTACAATCAGACAAAGCAGAGTCTGGCAAAAAATAGAAATCTAATTAAATTTGCTAAATAAATAAAGTACTAGATGAGTGGATAAAGCTATTCGACATTCATCTGGTTTTACCCTCACTTCCTAGGTTTTTCTGATGCCTTTAAAATGTCCCAACCTGCTGTTGATCAGGCATGGTATTTGCAAGTCTCAGCATTATAGTATCCTCAAGTGGGAGAATACTATATAAAAATAAATTTCCCATTTTCTCTGTATTAAAATGTATGTTCAATAATTGGGAACTGAAAATACTAAAACAGTCTGCTGTGACATTTTGGAAAATAATAGAATAATTTTAATTTTTTAAAAGTATCTTTTATATATTACAAGGAAAAAAAAGAAAGAAAACTTCTGAGGAAAAAATACTCAGTGGTATTAGAAGCATGAAGGTGAAATCCATCACACATGTGCAGCTGGCTGGGTACTGTGAGCCTCAAGCTTCCCAGGCAAGTAGCCCTGCTCCTTGTTCACATGAAAGTGAACCTGCGGTACACATGACCTTGTGCCAGGGTATTCCTCGGCCTCTCAGTGACTGCATAGTTCTTTCTCAACATTCCCAGAGATGATGGGGTGATTAGGCCAGGTGATTTTGTTAACTGGGAATCATTTTGGAGGATTCTTAATAGTACAGGTCATTACGAATTCATGTGAATTGCAGGAGGTATTTCTTTAATATCTATCAATCTATCTATCTATCTATCTATCTATCTATTATCAATCTATCTATCATCTATCTATCTATTATCTGTCTATCTATTATCTATCTATTATCTGTCCATCTATCTATCTATCTACCTATCTATCTATTATCTGTCTATCTATCTATTTATTATCTATCTTCTAGCTACCTTCCCAGCTATCATGTTTGACTGCGACCTTAACTGGATATTGACCTGTAAATATCTTCAAATTTAATTTCCAGGGCAGCATCTCTGTATCTTATTGATAGAGATTATAGGGTGGTGTGAGGTGGTGCATAAAAGGCCTCTATTCATTATCCAAGTCCCATTGTCCTGGAATGGGATGGACGTTATCAGGGGGCCCCTGAAATTAGAGGTTAAACTGCATCTCTTCTAATCTGATGACAACAATGGAAGTTTATGTTTGTTTGTTTTTTTTTCTCCACAATGAGACTCTGAACATAACACATAATCCTCGGACTAAAGATAGATCTACAACCGCATTTGCAAAGATTGCAGTTTGCATCAGGAATGTGAGAGAAAAGGATATTCCTTCAAACTTTGGTGTTCTTCTGGCTTGAAATCCTAGTTGTAATATTTCATGTCTTTGTGACACTGGGAAAAACCCAGCTACTGTTCAATGCCTTTCTTTATCTTTAAGATAAGACCATGGCTAGTCACTACTTTGGTAAGCCATTGTCAGGAGTAAATAGTGACACTATAGAGAGTATTCAGAACAAGTGCTACACAAGTAGAATTAGTTATCTGTGGCAGTGCAGCAAACTATCTCGGCAATCAGTGATCTGATGCAAGTTATCTGCACCTTTGCATGGAGCCAAAGGGTTCCTAAAGGGCTCAGATGGAGGGTTTTGGTACAGGGAGTCGAACACACGAGGTCCCAGGCAAGGTGCCAGCTGGAGTTGTAGTCACCTGAATGACTAGATAGCGCTGCAGCGTTCTCTTGTGGCTTAACATGTGAACACGGTGGGCAGGTGGGTGCTGGCTGATGGCAACAGGCCTGAGTACCTTATGTGTTCAACTGTCCTCATGATTTCACAGCTAATTTCTCCCGACCACAGCATGTAGCAGCATAAGGAGAAAATGACAAGCACACTTAGAGGGTACCGTCAGCATCACACTGTATCTTCCACCATATTCTTTTTCAACTCATTGTTAACTTCATTGAAAATTAATAATAATTATATAGCACATTAAAATTGTAGACAAATCAGCAAATGTGAGAGATCTAAGATATAGACGGAGTAAGTTTTAGAGAAATATTTTGGAAATGAATACATAACATGAGATTAATAATAGATTGCACATTGTAAAAATTATTTACAGACTTAATTGCATATGACAATAAAATTTTTCTAAAATAAAAATGAAGAAAGAATTTATGGATCAGTCATATAATACTTTACTCTGTGCCAAAATCAAGAAACTTATATTCAAATTCTAATTCTCAAAGTAGACTGGGCTAGGTAATAAATATTTAAAGATTTAAGATTTCTGAATTTAGTTAAAATCATAGAACCGCATTTCCAAGAAAAATGAAACATTTGCACAAGAAATATAAATAAAATCATACCAAGATTAACAAAAATGAAATTGTCCGAAGCTAAGTATGAGGAAAAAATTATTAAAGCATATACATATTGAAAATATTAACTACGGAAGAACAAAATTAAATAGTATTTTGTCTCATATTAGGAAAAAAAAGAGCAAATGATTAAGAGACTAGACTTATTTATTCAAAGGACTGAAAAAGAAAGATCTGTCTTCATTCAGTTTAATACTTAGCAAAGATACCTTTGAAAACTGAAAGTAAAGCATTTCTCAGTTATACAAACTCGAAATGTTCTAGTACTTCCAGATGTAGCACATAGAAAACAACATAGTTGAATATTCCATAATTGTAGTGGGTTATTAGCAGAACTGGCAATGTTGGAAGCTGTTAAATTTAGCCTCTTAGAGCTCAACATACTAATCTAGCTTTACTTTTTATGCCTCGTGTTTAAACATTTCTGCTGGGTGGTTAAGGGAAAGTTAAAGCAATACCTGTATAACAGAACGTGTAATTTTTGTATCTCCCAAGGTCGGTCAAATCCCCTGTGTATACAACTACTTTCTCTTAGTTGAATGGGAAGAAATTTTTGTACCAACAATGATTAGAAAAATCATCATGTCTGCATCCACTGCTATAAATAACTACTACGAGGACAATATGCATTGTATTAATTATTGGGAATGTACTATTAACAAGTTTTGAAACTGTCCCATTGTGATTTCTTATTAAATGTAATAAAAATAAAATAAATATATAAAAAGTTTCCTGAAAAGATTTAAAAATTGTACACTATTATTTTAAATAAAATGTTCATAATATGGTCTTTGAATTTATTATTTTTTTTCAAAGTGAATGTGGATAAAAATGCTAAATGACTGTTTCAGTTATTTATGCTTCACCTTATTTGAAACCACTAATAAAAAAGTTTATCAGTCTTAAAAGTAAAACGTATAAACTACTCAATTAAAAGATTTTGTTAGCAAAGAAAGAAAGAAAGAAAGAAAGAAAGAAAGAAAGAAAGAAAGAAAGAAAGAGAATAACAAAGACCATAATCCAGAAGACAAGAGAAGTTCCTGTGTGGTCCTGGATAAAGAACAGAGCTCTCAAAATGGTAGTTATACAGAACTATGTAATATATAATTATATCAGATGAACCCATTTAAAAGATCATTGAAGATTTCCACGAAACAGTATCAAACTTATGTGAGGTTATATATATATATATATATGTTTTGTTTTTTGTTTTTTTTTGGTGGGACTGGGGTTCAAACTCACGACCTTGCACTTGCCCAGCAGGCACTTGTGCCTCGGAGCCATCTCCCTAGCTCCATATATATATATATATATGTGTGTGTGTGTGTGTGTGTGTGTGTGTGTGTAAAAGACAAGGAAGAACTAATATAAAGTCAATTGAAAATGGAAATATTCTTTTTAAAGTTTCTAATACTAGGAGAAAATATCATACCATGTCTTATAAGTAGATTGTAATTCAAAGACACAGTATAAATCATAAAACAAAAGTTAAAATTGAACAATATTCAAAAAATTATTTAAATATTAATTAATTAAAAATAAAATATTTCAAAGGAATATTCAAATAGAAAATTAAATTATGAGTCTGTCTAAGGGATCGGAATGTGTATCCTATGTATGAATCTATCATAAATTCAGAGTGCTCATACAGTATTTGAATAGGTTAATATATACAAAAATATCAGTGAAGAAAGTTTTCCTGATAGTAAAAAATTACTAAGAATAAAACATAAAAATACTGGAATGGCAAATATATGAGCAGCACTTCTAAAAGTTTGGGGATAGGTTAACACACAAGTTCTAGTACATGGTGGATGTGGACAGGGCCCATGATGTTTACTGGCCAGGTGCCATTTGTGGGACTGAGCTACCCCTATTTCCTTGTTATCCACCCTGAAGACCTGGACAGAATCATGTCTCATAGGATGCAGGAGAAGTCCATTTGTAGAGTATGTCAATGGAAATATTTTGCTGCTGTATACAAAAGAATAATTGAAAGACTGCTGATGTACAGATTTTTTTCTCCTGTGTTTATTTTCCCTACTTGGTTTTTTAAATTCTCATTTATGGAGCTGTGGTCATTTTGATCCCTCTCTAGAATATCTTTTAGTAGTTTGTGCAAGGTTGGCGTGGTCATCATGAAATTCTTTAGTTGTTCCTTGTCATGGAAGTATTACACTTTTCCATTAAATTTGGAAGAGAGTTTTTCAGGGTATAGCAGTCTGGGTTTGAATGTGTTTTTTTTTTTTTTTTTGCAAGACTTGTAGTACCTTGCTCCATGCTTTTCTTGATTTGATGGTTTCTGAAGAGAAATCTGCCATTATTCTGATGGGTCTTCCTTTAAATGTGATCTGCTTCTTTTCTTTAGAGGCTTTTGAATTATTTTTTTTTCCTGCATCCTAGTTGTTTTTAATAGATCTTTTCTTACCTTTTCACTAGGTGCAATGGTGTCTTCAAGGTCTAAAAAACTATTTTCACTTTAATTCCAACGTTTTTACCAGCTTGTGACTGAGGTTTTAATTTCCTGTAAATATCTCTGAATCTTCTTCATGTGTTTTATTTCTTTCTTATATTGCTCATTCCAAGATTCCATCATTTTTATATGCTCTCCTATTTTTTATCAGTGTCTTCTTTAGAAGGAGTTAGTACTTCTTTAATTATAGTTATCATTTAATTTTTTACTTCAAAAATTATTTCTGATCTGATTTCTTCTATATCTTTCTACAGTTGTTTCTTCACTTCAGAAGCTGTTATTTCAGAGATCTCAGGTTTGTGATTTCCAAATTATTATATGCTGGTGTCTCCTGCATTTGTTCTGGGTGGGCTCGAGGCCTGAGAATGCATTTTGCTCCTTCTCTTTTTCATTTTTGTATAGCACTGTCTTCTGACCTTTGGCACAGAGCTTTGGTAGAGTTCTTACCTTTGCTCCAGGTCCAGATCTACCAAGTTCAAACCCATCCAGGTGGGTGTGGCTTGAGTCTGGCAGCTGTGCTCTGCCTCTTCTGCTGCAGCCCTTGGAGGTAGACTTGCTGTGCCACTTTGGCAAGATGTTCTGCTCCTGGATCACCTGGTTGGGTCCTGCTTCTATCCTCTCTACAAGGAGTTCTGTCGCAGGGGTCTACACCAGACTTGTCTGATGGAAGAAGTTCCACACACATGCCTGCCCTCGCATTGGCTGCAGTGGGGACCCAACAGGCTTGCTGGGGCTACCGCACATGCACACTGGGTCTGGAGGCTGGCTCATCCAATGACTCCAGGTGGTCCCACTCACACTCTTCCATCATATTCTAATGGTCCCTTACATCAACCCTGGGAGAGTGTGTTAGGTGATTGAATAAGTGTGTGAGCATCGGCAAGTATTTCTTCAAGTCCATCTTAGAGACTGATTACAATGAAATATACTGGGTATTATAATTTTATTTTCCCCAAGAGCTAACAATAATCAATTGAGTTCAGCTCAGAGTATAGAATCTTAATAAAACTAATGAGAATGGAGAGTTAGAAATGGTCCTAATTCCTGAGAATTTATGATCTCTTTGAGTACCCTAGAGTCTTCTCCCAAGGGCTATGTAAAGTCTTTGGAAAGACTTAGTTGAAGCTTGAGGAGTAGACTTACTTTTGGTAAAACTATTTCTTATTGTGATGCAAATACATGAACAACATGAAGATTACTGACACTTTAAATAAAAGCGCAAGTGTTGTTAAAACTTCAGTTTCTGTTTGATTCGGGGCCATAAATTACTCCAATTATGATGTGCAAAATTCTTGCTTGGCAATTGGGGGTGCAAGAAGGTTGTGCAAGAAAAATAAAAACAAATTTAAGGCTAAATAAACTAGTTTAGAATTTAGTTCTGTTCATTTTTAGCAAAAATGGAAAATAATAAGTTCCAATAGCCAAATTTACAAATACGTCCCTTTAAAAATTCCCACCAGTTTTAGCTAATACATTTGAAATTGCCAACGACATTAAAGTCCTTGTAAGACTGAAATCTGAATCCTGCCCTGACTGGCTTTGAATGCTTTCTCAGTGTATTCTTTCTTTCTTTCTTTCTTTTTTTTCTGTTTAATAGTTTCTGGTTCCTGTAGGGTGGCTCATCCATCTGGTCGTTAAGTCTAGAGGTGACTTCTGGCAGGAGCTGTATGTTCAATGAAGCATGACTTCTCTTGTACCTTGTGACCAGGAAAATAAGGTCAGGAACCCCACCATGAGGAATGAAAGAGGACAAGACATGTGTGGTGACTTCTTCTGTGTTGTGGAGGTCACAGAGGGCAGGTGAGCTTCTCTACCGTCTGGCTGTGGCCTCAGGAAGGAGAGAAGGAGGAAAACGAGGATCTCTCACAGATGGGGCTATGAGACAGCAAAGCAAATGATCTTGCTGCGTGGACAAAATATGTGAAGGATTTTATTGGTGCATCTTTCTGACAGTTCTTGGCATTAAAAGATAGCTTTCTAAACTCAGCTGTTTTATAAAAAAAACGTTTGCAGTTGTTGGCATTCTTATTTTTCCCCAATAGGACACCATCCCCCTGCTGTAGAAGGTGAGGAGAAACTTGATCCTTCTTTCATTGTGACCGGGAGAATTGCTGCAGTTAGGTGAAGCTTTCAGTGGTACAGCTGCATGGCACATCAGAGGTCACATAAAGAGAGCTAGACAACATAAATCCTTCTTGGACATAAGTAGAAGAGAGTAGAACTAGGACTGTAATGGGTTTCTAGGGACAAATATCCAATTTAAAAGTATTTATTAATATACTATACGTCCAGTAATGCCATATGGACTCCTGATGGTTGTTAGAGAAGTACACAGAAAATATCAGCAGCAAAGCCTCTTGTTCGAACATTATCAATACTACTTCCAACATCACAAAATATATTTCTGTTCAGGTCTTTCTATTATTGCTCATAATATTACTATATCACCTGCTGCTTTTTCAATTATTTCTACTAATATTACTACAATTACCGACAACAATTTTTGCAGAGTTTCTGTAAGGAATAGTCAGTGTTCGGCAAATTGTAACTATTATTCTTTTCTACTATAATCATGCCAAATACTGCTGTAATCATTTTAGATATTTGTGCTGCTATTTATCTGCCATTTTCTAGGTGCCAGCATTCATGCTCATTTCTGAAACACATTGCTTTATTCAATTCTTGCTTTTATCCTGTGACTTTGGTTAGTTATAAAGATAGCTTTACTTTTCTGATGCAAACATATAAGCAGAAAGGAATTCATTTTTTCCCAAGAAGTTAATATAACACGTCCAGTTTCTGCAATGCTGAACCCACTCAAAAATATTTGTCAATTAACTTACTAACCCTGAAGCTTATATTTCACCAGATGGTCTTTTAACCAGTACTGTCAATCTTCAGTCAAAATTGTTCTATGAATGTCTTTTTTAGCCAAAAGAAAGTTGTAACCTAATATAAATTAAAGCATATTACCTTAAATTTGGATGATTTGAATGTGACAGACATACAATATAGATGTAACATTTTTTTTCCAAAATAATGTAACAAGTGACCAGCTCTGTCATATTTGGAGATCTGGAATTGATTTTCTCTTGCCAGGGAACAGTCAGATCCAGGTGCTTCCTCCATGGTCTAGTGCTTCAGGTCTGTTTTCGTGTAAAGCCTCTGAAGAAACGCACTGGAGCTCTGTACTCTGCAGCCTTACAAAACCTATTAGGAAAATGTGATGAGCCAGAAGTCAAACCTCCAGGAAATGCAGATCAGCTCAGGACACAATGGTATCATGCCACATTGTAGCAGTAAGTTGTAGGAAAATTAGAAACTGTGGTACACATATTACAGAATATGTAAGATGACTTCATGGAAATAGTTGAACTTGGGATATGACAGAAGACTGTACCATCTTTTTAGAGGTCCTGAGAAAGAAAAACAACTGTTTTATACAATATCTATACTAGACTATGGAACGTATCTATTTCTCCCTAGCCATAGTGACTGTTCGCCAAGATACAGGATCGGGTGTTAGCATTTACCAAAGTCATATTCATTTTTAAAACCTGAAATGGCCTGATATCATAGAGGTGAAGCTCAGGGGATCTAAGCCTCTGGAGATACCCTGGGAGCTAGTTACCACCTGAGATTCATCAGCAAATCCCATGGGGCCACTTTCTGCCTGGCTGAATTTATTCTTCAACTTACTATACTTGCTGGACCACAACCTCTGACAACCTCTCTCTTTCCTTCTCCACTGTAGTTTCTGCCTAGAGCAAGAAGCAGGCAGCCCTACCAATATCAGGAAGCCCAAGGATGGCACCAGTTATAATTAGCTCCATAAATGGCAAAAGGCAGCCATGACACTCAAGCCTCCCTGGTATCTACCTCCTTGAGTTAAGGAGAGGCCACACTTTCCCAGCCTCAAATGTCCTAAGCCATGGAAACACTACTCTTACCAGCCGTGTGGATGCAGACTGGAATACTACTGACATCAGGCCTACGTGCTTGTGTTTGTTCTTACCAGTGAGAGCACGCTCCTCCTTTCCACTGTACCAACACACTACGAACATTTACTATGCACTAACAGAAATGTTTTCCTACCAAAGATTTTCCTTGACCCTTTTGTGCAAGCGTGGGCCTGATTCCTAACCATCTTGCTCTTGATTTCTTTGTCTGTGATGTTCAGAAGATAGTTGTTTTGAGAATCATATTAGATCTAGCATGAGGAGCGTTCGGAGCCTTGCCTAGCCTACAAAATGTATTGTGGCTCAATTCCCGTGGCCATTTATGTTGTCCTCCTCTCCAGAAGCAGACAGAGAGAAAGTGAAAACCGAGGAATAGCGTGAACATCTCAAAGGAGTTAGGCAAAGGAGTGTACTTTTTAATGAATAATTCCAGTGCTGACATACAGGTGAGAGGCCCAAGGAGACACCAATGTCAGAGGCAAGGGAAGATACTGTATGCCTGCCACTGAAGAAATGTGAGAGCGAGCATTCCATTCCGTGCTTCAGCAAGCCACAGGTAAAAATGCTGGCGACAAGCGCAAATGGTTTGCTCAGCACCTGGCAAGCACAGGGTGTGAACTTGTTCTGCGGTGCAGTGAGGCGCAGGCTCCTCGGGGTGAGCCTAGGTGTGAATGAAACAAAAGACCGATTAATGCAGTGGCAGCGGGGGCAATGGAAGGTTAATTGCCTTCGGAGAGGAATTGCCAGCAGACCACTTTCTTTCTGCTTGTCCATATTTATAGTGTCGAGAGCCTTCATACGCACCCCAAAGGCTCCTTGTGAAAGGCAGCGCTCTGAGTCACCCAGCTTCTCATGACACTTCTTTCCACCCGGTAATCATTTCCAACATAGCGCTTCATTAAATCAGCCGGCTCTACCAGGATGATGCACATCGTGGCAGATTTACTGAGACGCTGAAATGCTTGGGGATGTCCGTCAGGCTGGCTTTATTAGAGAACACTGAAAACACGAAAATCCTTCCCAGGCTGAACTCTTCAACAATCAGATGACGGGAGTGAGCACAGGTTCTCAGAGAATTTGCATGATTTACAGTCCTGGCAAGTGGCTTACTTTGCGTGATTGTTGGAGGCACAAGGGAACGGAAGAGAGCGTGGGAGCTTTCTCATCTTTATTTTATGGATTGAAACTCTGCTTTGCTTTCTCTGAGTCCGCCGTGGCAGACTCATCACAACGGTGGCATCAGCAGAGATTTTCCATGTGCTATCACAGTAACAGCTTTAGGCTCCTTCATTGCAAACCATTGTTTTAAGAATGGAAAAGTTCACACCAAATGCATGGACATTTATCTGCTGCATGGTGATACATGCAGAGGCCCAGGATATCAGGCTATATGAAGCCATGGATCTGGCTTGTGCTATTTCTGCCTCTTTCACAAAGTGATAATAGCAGCTCACCTTAACGTTTAGGAAATACTGGCCGTCATGCTCAGTATTTACAGTTTAGCAAGGATGATCAGGCCATTCATGGGCTCTGGTGACAAACTTTGAAGTCCTGGGCTGGTCTAGAACTCAGGTTTGGCTAAATGATTGAATATGATACAAAAAGTGATACAGCCAGTACTATGAATGTATAATTCTTGGAAATCAACTAGGGCTATTACGAAGGGGAAATATTCTTTTTCATGGAAGCCAATGAGCTGGGAGAAGTCCGAGAACTCCTGGACACTATTTGATAGAAAAAAAAAGAAAGAAAGAAAGGAAGAAAGAAAGAAAGAAAGAAAGAACGAAAGAAAGAAAGAATGAAAGAAAGAAAGAATCTACAGATAAAGCCAACACAGAAATTCAGCAATCAACGAAAAGGAGAAGCAAAGAGATCGAATGTTTATTTGTTTGTTTGTTTGTTTGTTTGGTGCAGGGTCTTGCTAAGCACTTTAACTCATAGCGATGTTTCTGTCTCAGCCTTCCCAGTGCTGGAGTCATAGGTGTGCCACTACAACAGATTTCAGTGGCTGGAATGGGCCACATTCTTGAGATTCCCTGGGCCAGCGTGGCATGTGGTACCATAGACTGAACCTGGGTCCTAGCACTTGCCAGACAGGCACTTAGAGTGCTGAGCTATTCCCCCAGACTGAGAGATAATTGATTTTTGGTGATAGTTTGCAGCCTTAGATGGATCCTTTGGAATTTCCAGAATGCACTTTATTTACTTACTTATTTTTAATTTAAGCTCAGTTCTTCATATGTAAACCAAAACCATTCCTGACTACAGTTGAGCTGGCTCTGCCTTTCCTCCTCAAGAATAGAGGAAAAGACTAAACAAAGAGTTACTAAAGAACATTAATACATTTATGTGTGTTAGTTATGGCCAAGAGTTTGACCTAGTAGAACGGTAAGCAGAGACAACTGTGGTAGGCCTAGTGGGATTGAGTGGGGACATCTAACAGCAATGGAGTGTTTAATTGTAATCTCCATCCAGAAGGGGGCGCGTGCACCAACTACATCCTTCCTCTTCAACTTGACCTCTGCCTCACTGTGACCTTCCATTCTTTCTGGTCTTATTTTGTGTTCAGGACACCTACTTCTGCATAATGACACACCATCGGATAGTCATCTAACTAATAATAATAGTAATTAACAATAGCAAGTTTACTTTATTTTATTTACTTTCAGGTTTGAGGCTTGACTGAGCTCCAGTATTCTCTTGTGTTTGTCATCCAGCGTTAATTAAGTGTGAAGGCATCTAAAAGTCTTTTGAAGGAGAAAAGAAGGATGGCAACAAGGTAGCTAGGATACCTGCACCACTAATTTCTATGAATTCACTGAAAGGAATGGTTAGCGCTTGTATCCTATCATCCGTTTGCCTACATCTGGTAATCTGATAACTACTCTGAAGATAACAACATGCAATATAATAACTTTACTTAATATCTTTAATGTTAATTGCCTATCATTTTGTTTTGAATTCCTGTATCATTTTTACTGTTTGTCCTTTTAAAAATAAAAACATAAGTAAATAAATGTCTTTTCAAAGTATTTGGTTCTAGGCTTATAGAGGACCTACTGGCTGGGCCGACACCACTGGGGTTCCTTTGGCATCTGTTTTCTGTGCAGTTTCTCTGAGTGAGGCCTGGGTACAGCAGCCCAGGACTCCTGGGCCCCTTCCATGGTGGCAGGGAACATCCCAATAGGTGTTCTGAGGGGGGGCAGCAGAAGCCGCAAGTCCATTTCTATTCACCTGCGAGGTCCTGCTCCGTCCCTGCTGCCACTTTCTACTTATCAAGGCAGTCATGAAGCTCCCAGAGAAGGGCAGTAGCACCTCTGTTGTTGGGACAAGTGTCAAAAGATTTTATAACAAAACTCTGTACCCTCTACCCTGTTGTGTTACTATGGCATCTTACACAAATGCAGTACAACATTAAAACACAAAAGGTTTTGTTTGTATACTATTGTCAATTAGACCTTAGACTTTTCTTTGTTTCACTTTTTTTTCTGCAAATCTGCACTCATTTGGGAATTATATATATGTGTGTGTGTGTGTGTGTGTGTGTGTATCTGTGCAATTTTATCTCATATGTGAATGTGTATAACCACTACTAAATTCAATACCCAGAAAAATGAAAAAAAAAAAAAAAACCCTTCATGCTCATCACCCTGCTCCATACTCCTTTTTTATTTTTATTTAACTATTTATTTATTTATTTATTTATTTATTTATTTATTTATTTATTTATGTTATGGCCGGCTCAGCCCACCCTGGGAGTGGGGCTGGAGCAGCATGTGGTGCCAGGGATTGAACCGAGGTCCCTGCTGTTGCCTAGGCTTCCCTAAGTGGGCGCTTTAGACTGCTGAGCCACCTCTCCAGCCCTGCTGCTCCATACTTCTGTGTGCTTGAGCATACTATATGCCTTGTATCTTAGAATATACAGGCTCCAGACTGACTTCTTTCAGGGTCCTGGCCCTGAGATCCATCAAATTTTTCATTACTTTTGGTCACTGAGTTTTACAGTATTATTGGAATGTATCTGCTAACGACTATATGATTATATCTGAGATGACGTTCTGGTAGATAGCCTATCACTGGGTCATATTTTTCTTTGTCTCAATCTCATTTGCTCTGGGGATTAAATGAGAACTTTTCCGCTGAACTACATGCATTCCTACTTGATTTTCTTTTTCTGCCTTAGGATGAAATCTAACAAAGCTACTAACTGGCTCAAACTAGACTCGCACCTGCAATCTTCCTGCCTCAGCCTCCCAGAGAGCTGGAATTATAGGCCTGGGCCACCAGAATCAGAAGTTTTGAATGTTCAACTCACTCTGACAACCTTTGTGCATTAACTGGTACATGTAGCTATTTACGTTTGAAATCAGAATTTGTATTTTAGGACTGAGGCCTACCATATGATATAGTTTGTTCATTCTGCCCCCCATGATATTGTGCTCCTACTGTCCTACATGTTACTCGTATGAGTTTTAGGCCTTCACTTTTATTGAATTCTTGAATTTTTAAATATCTGCCTTCAATTGTTATTAGAGTGACTGTTTACTTTTGTTTCAAACTCTGGGTTTTATATAAACTTTGGCTGCTACTCAATTTCAGCAGCCTTATGGTAATGACTAGACTCTAAAGCTTATTCTCACTTAATTTTTCAAAGCCGTATGGTACACAACAGCTATATCACCTGACCATCTTCTTGCACCCTGATGTTAAAAGCTAAATTCTGATGATAGTAAGTGGCTCCACTTCTGCAAGGTATAAGAATGATGGCTGAGCTTAAGGGTAACTCTGCTATTGTCCTTGGGAAGGCAGTCGTGGCCTGCCCATGTTCTCCTTTAAAACTTATACAAGACAAAGGGAACATGCATATATTTATGGCAAAGCAAGATACAAATTCAGTTCCAGCAGACACACACTAAGTGGCTACTGTATACAAGGCTACTGTCTTTCACCTAAATGTGATTCTCACAACAGCTAGCATATTTAATAGCACGAGTTGACACCATAGAGATTTAATAGTAAAGCAAAGGAGAGTGAAACATGACGGAAGACAGAAGTCCACTGAACGTGACCTCTATTTCAGATTCACCACTGTCTCAGTTGCTTTTCTCTGATATGCCCAGAATTGATTGGAAAGCTTTATTTAGCTCACGGTTTGTGAAGGTTTCAGTCCATACTTGGCTGGCGCCAAGGCAGAGAGGCACATGGCAGAGAGCAGCTGTTCATGGTGTCAGAAAACAGAAAAAAACAAGGGCCAAAAGGGAGGAGCAGCGGCAGGGGTGGTGGCAGAGAGCAAGCCTCTCTCCCTCCCTTATGCTGCATTAAGGTTATCTGACCTAAGGTGGGTGTAACAGATCCATACCCCCGGCAGCACTCACAGCCGTAATACCAGTGCTGGATTATGAATTAATCACAGACTCTGTATGGATCATCATGTGCTTTGAGGATACCTAAACTGTGTAAAACGTTGTTCTTGTTCACTCTTTGCCTGAAATGTCCCTGAGCATAAGACTGCTTGATCGAATGATGGTGTGTGTGTGTGTGTGTGTGCATGCACATGTGTTTATATTTCCACACTGTCTTTTTTTTTTTTTTTTTTTTGAGACAGGGTCTTGCTATGCAGTTGAGGCTGGCCTTGAACTCACTTTTGTAGCCCAGGCTGGTCTCGAACTCGCACCAATCCTCCTGCCTCAGCCTCCCAATTGCTGGGATTACAGGCGTACGCCACCACGCCCGGCTTTCCACACTATCTTATGCCATTTTTCCTGTGTTCACTGTTTGCCTTTCTAACTGATAAAGGGCACTTTTCTCCTGCACAGCCACGATTCCCCCACCACATTTAACAAATTTTGTAATGACTCTTTCATATTATCTAATTTTAAATGGTTTAAGAAGTGATTGCGATACCCTTGATTTGCATCTCATCTTCTCTGATCACCTTTCCTAGTTCCCAGGTGTGTGGGAGTTGAGTGACGCTAAGACCGACGCAGAGGAAAGTACCAGGGAGAACGTGGTGGCCACTGTGCATTACATGCGCTGAGAGGAGCATTCATGGGTGTGAGAAGCACGCATGGGCCTGTCTTGGTGGGTACAAAGGAGCTCTGTGTGCCCACAGCCTGTCACATACACAGCTCCTGCTGGGCTTGCTCCCGGATAGTGCCAATAACAACGAAGGCATCCACCACTGAAACCTCACAGTGATATTTTCATTTTCACTGGGAGAGTGATGATACTTTATACACGAAGTGAGAGCTGCCTGCCAAGGAACATAGGTTTTCCCCCTCTAATTGTAACGGCTTAATAACACAAAGGAGAGTGCAGAAACGTTTTAAAATTCTGGGCTGATGCAGACTTGCTGCTGGGTCTCTGCCAGCCCACTGCACCTGCAACGTTTCCCCACTAATATTTCAAAGTGTCAGCTTAAGGGGCCCAAGAGCCGCCTGCACAACTATGGTAATTGCGGAGATACGCCAAGACCAGCTGAGATAAGAGAGCGCCAGGAAGCGAGGGGAAATGTCAACAGCTGGGGTTCATGCTACTAATTTTGTTTTCTTTAAACTTTGTGGAATGATAAATCCCACTCAGAACCAATCCAGAATGATACAATTACTAGTTGCTTTATTTCTGAATTGCATGGCCAGTTAAGAACAGAAGAACCGCAGATCTGCATAAAAAAAAAAAAAAAAAACATGCACCCCTCCTCCTCCCGTACTTGTAGTTGGATTTATGAGCGCAGCCCTCCCGGGGGCAGAGGGACCAGCATGGCATCTTTCTTAGCACTAAGCTCTGGGCAGGGATGCTCAAGTGCAGTCAATATAGGATGCAAATTCCCTTTCTGTTTTCTTGCATGACTAAAGTGCCTGCTTAAGGCAGGTACAGCAACTGGGGTGAGATCTCCAGAATGCTGTATGGGCCCCACCCCCAGGGCACTCTGAGATGCAACTGAGATTGGCTATCATGACATGTGCCTGTAATCCCAGCACTTGAGATGCTAAAAATAGAACACTGCATCTGATCTGTGTAATGAAACCCTACAGAACCTGCACTAAAAAGGAGAAACATGGTCATGGTATCTCCCCTGCTAGGATGGCTCAGTGGTCTAAAGCACCTGTTTAGGTAAGCTTGGGCAACCACAGGGACTGTGGTTCAATCCCTGGCGCCACATGCTGAGCCAGCTCCACCCCCAGGGCAGGCTGAGCTGGTGATAATATAAATAAAATTTAAAAAAAAGAGAAACAAACAAAAAGTTATGAGACTGACATAAGAGACATACATTGTTGTAGATGCAGCCAGAAAGATACTTTCTTCTGTCAGGGGGTGCCCTTTGATGGATCATCTCTGCTGCGCCTTGCCAAAGTTTTCCGCTACCCTTCTTTCCTTTGACGAGACAAGGTTCTACTTCCTTTCTGTCTCATCATGCCCGCCAACATAAGAGAATGGGAGGTTGGGAGATGTCCATGCCTTGGGGAAAGTGGATTTTCTAAGGGTTGTGGCCAGTTTCAAAGAAATCCAGCTACAAAAGGTTATTTTTCTCTCTCTTTTTTATGGTTTTCAATTCCCTGTTATTTCCTTTAGTTTTTAAAGATTATGAAATTTTTTGTTATACAGAAATGCTGCAAGTGACTATAGAAAGCTAGTTGTTTTCTTCTTTCAATTTTTAATAAAATTTGCCCATGAATTTGGACCCCACTGATTTTTTTGTAAGGTCATTGATCATTGATGTACTACTTCCCCATAATGAATATATTTACTGTTATTACAAGAACATAGTAAGAATTTTTTTATGCGTTTAGTATGGGGTCTACAGGGTCTCCACTACACAGATTTTACTAACAGTGGTCCTCCTGTTTCCAGCCTCCCAAGAGCTGAGATTACAGGCATGCACTACCACACCCAGTCTCAATCACTGTTTTTAGCATGCCCTGGAGGTGAGGCTCGCATAGCATGCCAGAGACTGAACCCCAGATGTTGCACTCTGCCCAAGCAGGTGCTTTAGTCACCTGAGCTATCTGGCTGGCTAAAGGAAAAAATGTTTAAAATGAAGCTTCTGTAATAGATTATATGTCTGTTCACATTGCTCTTCTTTTGTGAATTTTGGTCACATACACACTTTAATGAATTGATCTACTGTACAAAAATTATCAAATTTGTGGCATAGAATTTTTTACATATAACCCTTAGGTAACCAGAGGATGAGCAGTGAAGGTCTTGCTTTGATTTATGATGTTAGTAATTTGTAATTTCTCTCTATTTTATTGGCTAGCCTGGCAAGATATTTATCAGTTTTATTAATCTGCTCAGAGATACAGTTCTTGACTGTCTCTACTGTCTCTGTTCATATCCTGTTTTCAGTTTCACAGCTTTCTGCTACAGCATTCATTATTTTTATTCTTCTATTTCCTTTGGGAACATATTGTTCCCTTTTTCCTCCCTTCTCCATTGACTTTGATTTTTCTGTTCCACCATATGTATTCAAGGCTATAAATTTTCCTCTAACCACTGCTTCTGTTGTATGATACAACTTGGTAAGTTTTCATTTAGCTAGTTTGCCTCTCACTTCCTTTAATGGTAATCCTTTCTCTTGTTACATAGAAGTTGTTTGATCGTCAACTATTTATGTTGTTCCATTTATCATTATTTCACTGATTTATAGTTTAAATCCAGTGTTGTTTAAGGGCACACTTGGTATGACTTCTACCATTGTACATCTTGGAGGAGCATGTTTATGTCCATGGATGTAGTCTATTTTGATGAAAGTTCCATTTTTTATTAAAGAGTGTATATTGTACTGTTTTGGGTTGAAGTATTCTCTATAGGATCCAGCTTATTGACAGTTTGATGGCAATTTTCCTCTCAGATCAACAGTGTCCTCAGTGATTTTCTTTTATCTTTGGGAGAAACAAAAATTACATGTTTTGTTATACAGGTCTTGCTTTAACTTGCCCTGAACCACGGAGCAGAAAAGTTTAACCACGAGGCATAAAACATAAAGCTAGATTACTATGCTGAGCTGTAAAAGGCTTAAACCAATAGCTTCCCTCATTACCAGTTCTGCCAATAACCCACTGTGATTATGGAATACTGGACTGAGTATAAAACTACTTTCTCTTAGTTCAATGGTGAGGAATTTTTGTACTAAGAATGATTAGAAAAATTATCATGTCTACATACTGTGCTCTGTATAGCTACTAGGAGGATAACAACATGCATTGTACCAATTATTGACAATGCACTACTAATGTTTTCATAGTACACATTATTATTTCTTATTAAAAGAACAAATAATAAAAAAAGAAAATGCTGCATTGTATAAAATACCACACCTTTATCATCCATTTCTTAGGTTACTTGATTGATTTACCTGTCAATCATGGATAGGAAGAGGACATTTAAGTCTCTAATAGTGTATTAACTAAGTTGTTCTGTTCTAGGGACTGAACATCAACTCCTCCCACTGGACCATGTGTTCAGAACTTTTTTTTTTTTTTTTTTTTACTATTCTATTGACACTGGGTCTCATGAGGTCTCTAAGTTGCTGAGACTGGACTTGACCTCATGATCCATTCTGCCTCTGACTCAGAGAGCTATGACTATAGACGCACACCACCATGGTTGGTTCTCCTCTAAACTTATTAGTCTGTCTCATATATTATACTCTGTTGGCAGAAAATACACACTAAGAATTGCCATTTTGGAAAATTGATTTGGATAATTGATTCCTTTTACTATACAGTGACAAGATACCTTCATCCCTAATAATTTTCCTTGCGATGAACCCTGCTTTACAAAAAATCAGTATAGCTGCTCCACAGTTTTAAAACTAATGATAGCATGCTATCTCTTCAGCTCTTTACATTTATACTTTATATATATATATATATATATATATATATATATATATATATATATTTAGTGCTGGGAATTGAACTCAGGACCTCATGCTTGCCAAGCAGTCACTAAGCCACGTACCTACATCCTCAGCCTCTCTACTTTTAATACATGTGCACCTTTCCTGTTGAAGTGAATTTTCTGAAGACAACTTATAGTTTGAACTAAGCTATACATTGGAAAGCCTTTGATTGATATAGTAAGATCACTGTGCTTTAAACTAATTTTTATACAATTGGAATAAATATCTGCCAGATTTGCAAATGTCTTCAATTGGATACTTTCACTTTGTATTTCACTCTTCCCCCTTTCAAGTTTCTCTGGTTTTGATTGAGAATTTTGTATAGTTCCATGTTATTTGCTTCCCATGCTAGCATATCCTTTCTATTATTTCTAATGCAGCAATTTCCTTATGCTGTGGAACACATATTCACAGTGAATTTGTCTTTTCTAAAGCAGCACCACTCTGCTCCACGGATACCGCATGTACCTGCTCCATGGATACCGGGTGTACCTCGCAGCCACGTATTGTGATTTTCCCCTCCCACTCCTGTGATGTAATTACTATTCCTTTCAGTTGTCTGCCACGCTAATCATCTGGCTCATTGTTGTTATTATTCACATGAACAGAAAATTGCCTGTTAAACCAAGTAGAAAAAACAATTAAAGATATTATTTGCATCTCAATTAATTCCTTCTTTAACATGATTAGTTTTATGGGGGCTTTTGGGGGGATGGTTTCTGGTATCAGGGACCGAGTTCAGGACTTTACCCTTGCCAGGCAGACACTTCAGCTGATGAGCGATCTCCCTGGCTCCTGCCAAAGGGAACCGCCACACATCAATATTGCTTCCAATATTCATTTTCTATCATTTCTCTTTCTAGTCCTTATTATACTTACATTACATTTTTATACTTAGGTCAAATCATGTGATGACATGCTATTCTAGCTTTTGTTTTATGCTGGTGTCATCTTTGTGTTTCATTTTGAAACCTATGGATACATCTTCAAATCTTACCATTCTTTCGTTTCAGATGTGCCAAATGAAGTGATAAGTCTGGGAAAGCCATTCTTCGTTTTTTTGCTATACCTAACTTTTCCATTAAAGCCCTTAACATTTTTTAGTTATTTTACATTTTTTATGTAACAAAATTCCAAACTCTGTTGTAGCTAAGACTGGTTTTAATGCTTAATGTCTGTTCAGATTTTATTTTTCTTGTGCTTTCAAATGCCTTCTACTTTTTTTTTTTTCTCTCAGTGAAAGTGGAACTTAATGTACCTAGTCATGAGAAATAAAATAAACAGAATTTCAAAGTGAAATTTCGTATTAAATTGAGAACGTGGCTGTGTTTACTCTTTTAACAGTAGATACCAGAGTCATTGGTGTCCTATAATTTTATTCTTTTTTGTTTTTGTTGATTTCTCTAAAAGCCTTCCAAAATTACCCCTGGATCTTGCGACTATGTAATCCACAAGAGGATTGCTGAAGTTCTAGACCCCTATTGAGCTAATATGAAGAGGACACATTCTTTTTTTTTTTTTTTTTTTTTTTAAGTACCAGGGCTTGAACTCAGGACCTTCAAGTACTTATTCCACTGAGGTATCTTCCTGGCCTGAAAGGACACATTTTGTAACGTATCACCAAGTACAATTTTTTAGGTGAGGAACTGGGAGGGACCTGAAAGTGTTTATTTGTCCTTTCCTAATTAGAAGAGACTCCATACAAGTAGCTTCCCTGGAGGCTGAGGCTTAATCTGGCCCTCAGGGCTTTTCCCAGTTTTTAATTTTCCTCTCCCTCAAATTGAAGCATGGTGAAAAATATTCTGTCATCTCCATCTACTGATGGAGATTGAGCATTAGAAAGCCAAGGGCCTTCCTGAGAGCGGGTTTCCAGGAGGCACTAATTCTCCAGCAAGGTCCCGTTCCTCGTTCCTCTGCGGGTGCCTTGTCAGCTGCTTTCCGTGTCTCTGGCCCTCACTTCCCACAGCTCCCGCTCCTCCTGCACTGCTATTCTTGCCACTCCTGGTGACCTTCATCATCCGGTACGTCCAAGAGAAAGTGTGGATTTTCTGTGTTACTTCATTCCTATTGTAGTGAGACTAGACGTGATGACTTCTGACCTTTTTATGTACTGGAGTCCAAACTGACTTTACTTCCCACTCTCTTGATGACTTTGATAACCAAGTGCTTTTCATTTTATTGGAGTCCCATCCATCAACTCCTTAGTTCATAGGCAATGATTTTTGACTTTGTTTAAATTCATGAAAATGCATAGTAGTAACCCCTCACGTGTACTTTTGATGGTCATGTGAGGGGTTACTATAGCTTTCTGCTATTTCCAGTAATCGCAGTTAAGGATGAACTAAAACATCAAATAGAATTATACAGAAATATAATTCACAAATTGTAAATTGGATGCCATTCTGAAGAGTATAATGTAATTTCTCGATATCCCAGCAATGAGTCACACTTTTGTGTGACTTCGTAGTTGCACTGTAGCCTCCTTGGTTATCAGATAAACCTTCCTGGTATTTCAGGGCCAGGGATTCAAATAACACTTGTTAGTTAGTTAGTTAGTTAGTTGGTTGGTTGATTAGTTAGTTAGTTAGTTAGTTTGGGACAGGGCCTCACTATATAGCTCAGGCTAGTCTTGGACTAATGATGATCCTCCTGCCTCAGCCTCTAGAGTGCTGAGATTGTAAGTGTGTGTGTGTGTGTGTGTGTGTGTGTGTGTGTGTGTGTGTGTGCATGTGTGTGTGTGCGTGTGTGTGACTGAACCTGGCTAAATAACCCTTATTTGACTCAGTGAGAGCAACCAGGCATGGAACTAATACTGTTGGTAATTCAGACACACCGACGGAAAGTTACTAAGTACTTTTTTCCAACAGTGGAAGCTGTTAATTTAAGGAAAGAAAAAAAAAATCAAGTGCTGATTTTGTTAAGATCTTTGAAATTATTGTTATATTTCTTATGGTGCCAAATTTATAAATTAAATTTTATCAAAGATATGTCTCTGTAAGGAGAAGCATACCATGTATTAGGTTCAGTGCTATCAATAGTGCCTCTAAGTGGTTCAGAGGACCTAAATGTCATTCCCAAATTACTAGATGTCTAGTACCCTCAGTTTGTGTTCTCCAAAGTTGAAGAATGAATTTTAAGGAACAACAGAGGCTAAGAGTAGAAAAATAGTTTTGTTAAAAAGAATGGGGAGTAGAATTAATTCCTGAGGGACAGGAGAGTCGTGAACAGGTTGCCAGTAAGCCTACTTCTCAAAGAAAGCTTTATTCAGCAAAATCATAAGCTGCATACAACATGGAGCAAAATTATGAGCAACCAATAAGATTACAAATATAACCAGTTAGCTACTAGTGGTCCAACTGGAACAAAGGCATGTAGATGACATCATTAACCTTGGTTAACAATGTAGGATCTCAATCTTATCTTGTGTCTTAACCTTAGTCATAGTGGTGGGAGACGATGCCCATTCTGGATAAGATAATAGTTTATTAACATGTAAAATGAAAAAGGTAGTACTAACAAACAGCGACTTTTGTTTACCCCTTAGAGAATGATAGAAATCTGGCTATTATGACTTTAATCTTACGATACTCCCAGCAACAACTTTGATGTGTTCTCATCTTCTGGACTCTCTCTCAAGAGGTCCCAGTCCCTGTCTGACTTCCTATAATGTTTCCATCTAACCTAGCTATCTATAATACTGGCCCTCTACAGAGCTGTCCTTTAACATGGTTAGGGTTAGGGGCATAGTTTCCATATGGCTGCTTTGAGCTGAGAAGGATGGATACAATAGAGACCACAGTCAGAGTCTCTAGTTAATCTATTAGTCCTAGGCTAGATATCATGTTACCATTTAGCAGTTTTCAACTTCCTTTACAATGTCAGTGTAGGGGATCCCCCTAAAGGGAGCCTGGCACATTTGTCTTTGTGTTTAGCTGAATGATCCCTTGTAGTCTCGCAGCCACTGGACAAAGATTACAAGTTTTCCAAGCAATGAAAGCTTGTGTAACCAAAGCACGAGAAGTAGACTAGAAAGGCAAGATGGGTAAAGAACTCCATTCAGGCACTACTCTTATGGGACCGGAATAGTGATTATACCCAACTGGCTCATATGGAAGTTTTCTGTCAGTCTGGTATTTATTGTCACAAGCCCCTCCAATTTTAGCTGTAAAAAGAGAAGGAATTTAAAGGCTGTTGTTGAACTACTACAGATTCTATCATTTTTTTCTGCCTTAATGAACCATAACAATTTCCAGTAAAACTAATAGGGTTTAGCTCTTAGAGACCCCTTTTTATGTCTAGCTTTTATTACTTTGGTATTGTTTTTATATATATATTCTTGTTATACTTTTCCACTGGGTGTTTAAGACCACATTGAAATGAGACATGCATCAATAAAAATTAATATTTTGATGTGTGTCAAGGTCAGTTAAGTTCTCCTCAGCTACTACATTTGGAATTGTTCACAGAGGCTCTCAGTTCATCTGTCCGTATCAGCTTCTAGGCTGGGTCACGCATCTGCTTGACCACGTTGCTTTCTGTTCAAGCACGGGAGCTTTTTCCCACTTTGGTGACTCTCTTTTGGCACACTATATGTTTGTTGATTCTTGTCCTCCTGGGTCCAGCATCTCCCTGAGCAGGAGGTTGAGTATCTCATCGAAGTTGTAGGATCTCATAGAAAATGTGCCCGCATTTCCTGGTTCCTCACTGACCTTAAAGGGACAGCACCAAAATATTGACAGTCTTCTCAGCCAAGTTATCTTTTAGTTTTAATCTCTAAATTTCAGTAGCGTATATCCATAATAGATTAGTTACATCATTATTGTGGAAGGTGCAGCAAGCTTAACTAATATGTCATTTGACTATCATTTTAAAATATAAAGTAAATCCATAGGGCTCTTATTTTTAACAAATCATGGTTGTTTTAGTAGTTGAATTCCTGTAGCGATTATAACTATGCACAGAAATTTTGAGATGAAGAGCCAACTGTGATACTAACTTTTAAACACATGTAAATATAATCTTAGTATAGGATAGCCATTTCAGTCAATCATTTCCATTTACAACATGGGGAAGCTCTCATCAAAGTTGTCACCCTTTAATAGGATGAGACTGAAGAAGCACGTGGCACTGTCTGGACTGCTCAGTGCTTGGGCATTTCATAAGGTTATCATTGTTATTTTAAAGCTATCATTTAATTAATAATCTCATGCTGGCTTGACATATACCTCCTATCACCAAGAAGTGGAGCATGAGAGAAATGCAGATATCTGAATCTGAAATTATAGCTTACAACCATAAACAATCCTAATCTTACACCGGAAGACCTTTACACCTGGAAGTCATGAATATATTTAGTGCAGTATGAGATTAGCAATAATAGCTGTCACAGATATATTAAAATATTTATTTCTTAATTTGGTTTTGTACCAAGAACATCTTTTAACAAAGCCTCATTGGTTTACTGAAAGGAAACATAACTTTGAGATAACAACCTCTGTAAATATATCATAATAATATGCTTATCTTTGTTTATTGGATTGTGCCTCCCATAAGTATAGAAATTACTGTGGTCCCATTAGTGAATAAAAAGTGGAATAAGTGTTTATAGGCAGCTGCTCCTTTATTTAACGAGGGAAATACCCTCCAGCAATATTTCTATGCCAAAATTTTTTTTGAAATGACCTATGAGAAGCAGAGCAAATATTTAACTCATTATTCTTTTCATTTTTTAAATTAATTTTAATAAGAAATAACAATGAGACGGTTTCAAAACATGTAAGGCAGCCACAATGACCGATACAATGCATATCGACTTCATAGTAGTTTTTCAGAGTACACGATGCAGACATGATAACTTTTCTAAACACTATTGGTACAAATATTTCTTCTTATTGAACTAAGAGAAAGTAGTTGTATACATAGGGTAATATTCCATAATCATAGTGGGTTATCAGCAGAACTGACAATGTCGGAAGCTGTTGACTTCAGCCTTTTATGGCTCAGTATAGTAAACTGGCTTTACGTTTTATGCCTCGTGGTTAAAATTTTCTGCTGGGTGGTTAAGTCCAAGCGAAAGCAAGACTTATATAACAAAACAAGTAACTTTTATATCTGACAAGGTCAGGCAAATCTCCTCAGGATTTACCTTGAAACCATGTACAGTTCTTTGTAGAACTGTTGTCAGTGTCAGCCATCTGGATGAGTCACTGCCACTACTTGATCAGTTTGCTCTCTGCAAAAGCCTGAGAGAATGTTTTCTCTCTAGGCGGCTCTCCTTAGGCACACTATACATCATCAATCCCTTTCCTCTGTGGCCTCATGATCTCCTTGAGCAGAAAATTTGGGACACCACTGAGTTATGGGATGTTACAGTACAGGTTCTCTTATGTAACTCATTATTCTTAACCAATGAAAGACCTCCAAAGTTATTCTAGACAGAAATAATATGCATTGTATTTGGAAAAAAAAATAGTCTTTACATGATTTTCGCCATCTATAAAGTTGTGGACAGAAATATTTTAAGTCCAAAGAGACAATAAGAAAAAGATGTTGTGATGACACGAAACACCTGCAGATGTTGCGGTTTAACAGGCAGACAGGCAGGCAGGCCTACGTAAGAAAGCTGTTAATAAGCCAGACCCTTGTGCTGGTGACACAGCTCAGTGAATCAATTGCCTGCTTAGGCAAACACGGGGACTGAGGCTCAATTCCCAGCAATGCATGACACACCAACATGCTGCGCCAGTGACTGAGGCAGGGTGTGGTGGTGATTGCCTACAATGTCAGCACCGGAGAGCGTGAAAACAGGAGGATCATTATTATGAGTCTGAGCTGTGTGGTGAGATCTTGTACCAAAGACAATTTAAAAAATAAAAGAAAAGAAGAAAGAAACTGTGATGTAAAATACACCGGACTGCACTCGGATGTACTTGTCCAAGTAAAGTTACAACAATCCTTTTACAGTTTTTGTGTTTATAACCATAAACAGACTAGTCCACATTTTTTATGTTGAAGATGATCAATAAACACAGATCTTTTTAAAAAAAAATGGGAAGGCCTGGCTATGGTGTTGCACACCTGTAATTTCAGCACTGAGGAGACCGAGGGTGAATGGTAGTCGTGAATTGGAGACCAGCCTGAGTACATAGTGAATTCAAGGTCAACCTAAAGTACATACTGAGGAATAAAATCCTTTCACACCTGTGGCATCAAAAGCAGTTTTTTATGGGTTCTAGGCTGGTGATGTATCTAATCAGAGTACAAGGTTTTCATTGTGACTTTGATAGCCATAGCTTTTTGATAGTCACAGCTAATAGCCAAAAACTATTTTGATAGTCACATGCAACAGTTCACTCTAAAAGAACAGAATGTTAAAGGGAATAAATGGCTCTTTTAAAATATATAATGGTTTAGTATTTTCCAGTGCTGAAAAATATTCTGAAGGAGTAAGAGGTTGAATCTCTTATCTGAAATACAACGGAAATAATTGTCATTCTTCTAATTTTTGCTCATTTTTATATCCTCATGGTATTTCCAAAGTAACTTGCTCCAAGGCAGGTTGCTGACCTCTGAAAAACAAAACAAAACAAAACAAAAAAACAAAGACAAAAACAAAAACAAACAAACAAACAAACCAGAAAATAGGACAGGCCAGACTAGCTACCTTTTGATAAGCCATGACCCTATCTTTTCTGGAAACTCACACTTAGTATTACCCAGTGTTTCTAAATAATGAAGGTACAACTGATTTCAGCTGGAAACAGTCAAGGAACTCCCTAGCTCCAAATGATCAGCATCTCTTATTTCATTTTTCGTAAGTATGACCTTATTTTTATTATTTATATTTTGTATTTTGTATTGTGTGTGTGTCTTTGATTTTCATAAGTCTTGCTGATTCATCAGACCCTGGCATTTTGCCTTCCTTTGCTTTATAAAGCTCAGCTACTCATTATTGCATCTAGAGGACTCTGCAAACCATTTGCTCTCCCTGCCCTTAGGAAAACTGTGTTATTCTTTAAGTGATATAAGTGCAATGCACATGTAGGTAAACACATTCAGTTATTTGATGCCAGTTCATATCTGTGATTGAGAACTTTGAAGCCAAAACTGTTTATTTCTTTCATTTTCAATACTCAGAAGACCAAGGGATGCAGAGTAAAATCTCAGAACTTTTAGGACCTGCTCCTTGGCCTCAACCAGTAGCTATGAGCTGAGGATGACTTTGTGTCGCCAGGAACTTCTGGCACTTTCTGTGTCGTCAAACTGGACGGATGTTGCTAAACAAACCTCTTTGCGCAAAATAGCTCTACACTACAGTACCAATAATACAGAGTTTAGGAAACCCTGAGCTAACAAGATAAACACACATTTTCATTTTTTGTGCGCGAGATATTGTAACATAGAATAAATGGCTTTAGTACAGAGAAAGCAAATACATATCCCTCAGGCCTGATCAAATTTTGGTTTCTTCTTCTAAACTCAGACTGACTCTTTTCAAAGTGAGAATTTTAGAGCCTTCCACATTATAAAATGTTTCCCATAATTTAAAGTAAATTGAAGTATAAAGGAGACAAAGTGCTGATAGTTTCAGAAACTCCATCAGCAGTGAGCAGGGTGTCACAAATGAAGATGTCATTAGTTTTCGCAAGGAGACACTATGCCCTACTGATATCGGGTCGTGGGTAATGACACTCGGTAGTTGTGTTTTACATACTCTATTCCTTACTTATGAGAAAAAAGTAGAAACTTCAATAGACTTGCATTTAAATTGTTTATTAGCCATACATGACTAGAAACTCTCTTCATCTAGCTTAGTTCCGTTTTTTTCTTTGCACATCTTTAGTGTGTGCCCCTCACTTTTTTTCTATTTTTCTTAGCTGGTAGGAAGACAAATGTTAAGCATATATATATATATATATATATATATATATATATATATATATATATATATATATATATTTCTTTTTTCTTTTCTTTTTGCATACAGGGTCTTGCTGTGTACTTCAAAGTCATAGTGATTCTCCTGTCTCCGCCTCCCCAGGACTGGGATTAGAGACATGTAGCACTGTGCGCAGTTTTACGGCCTGCACAGTACACTCGGGATTCTGGAGGAGCAGGACCTGTAGTACCAGGGCTCAAAATGGGGACCTGTGCTTGCTAGACAGGCACCTAGGTTGCCAAACTGTCTCCCTGGCCCACGGAGCTTATGTCCCTGAGCTAATACAAATGTAATACCACAGAAGGAAGATTTCTGGTTAAAAGCATGAATACAGGGGAAAATAAATCAGAAAGTGCTTCTAATGTAGTTAAAATAAACTACCAATTTCAAATCACAGTACAAAATAAATTAAAGTTCGGCAGTTGCCTATGTACATGTTGTTATTAATTACTCAGTAATATTCTGCAAACTGTATTTTAAAATAATTGAATTTTAAAGACTTCTTGTAACGCAGGGGGTTTCTTTTAAAAAAAAAATACTCAAAAGGCAAAAGTACGAGCCCCAGAATTCAGGAGATTTTACTTCTAATCATAAAGGAATATCTACCAATTTCATAACTCAGAACAAAATAGCCATGACTATGGTGTCAACATAGCACACCTGAAGAGTGCATATTTATATGTGTATATGTGTGATGATCTTCCACAGCTAAAGTTACAGAGGGCAAAATCAAGAGGTGGATGATAGATAGCACAAAATGCACATAACAAAACATATCTCTGTTTATGCTAATAAATATCTTGAAGCATGTACGCATTCAAACACATCCCACGAGCACAGAAATGCCCTTAAAGTTATAGATGTTCTTTGTCAAAGTGTTAAGAGGCTGATGAAATATAATAAAACACGCAATATAAGAATGGCTGATGTAGTTAATCTAATGACTGAGCAAAATCATTGTTGTAATTTATATTTCGGTAGTGTTTAGGCAATGCACTTACTTCTGCAGACACATACATTGGCACGTGCATTTTGTGTAATTACAGCATTATTGGCATGTCATTTATTACCTTGCCTATATTGTGAAGAATTTGCCAATTCATTAAATTTTCTTTTAAGATGATTTTTAAGATGATTTTAAATGGAAACATAATGTTCAATTCAATAGCTGCGGTGCCTCACAATCCCCTCACTGAAAACTGAGCTACTTTCCTCTTCAGTTTTAATCATCACAAACAACACAGTCATTACCATTGTCCATAAACATCTGCATATATTAATTTGTTTTGAAAGATCATACCAAAGTGTTTAACTCTACTTTTTCTGAATGCTTTATATTGCATGTACCAGTTCATAAAATATTATTAAAAGAATCACTTTAGAAATATATTTTAGGATGTGAATATGCCAAACTCTAGGATTTTCATATAATTAAAGTTTAATATTTCCAATTCATTAATAACACAAATAAGTTAAATATGGATATTATTATACATGAATATGTGCACATCTCTGACTATTGTCTTAGTTCATAATTAATGTTGCTAGTCAAAGTTCTAATGGTGAAGGAGGCTTTCTGTACAGGTGGGATAATTTCGTACTAGGTAGCACTTTTTAAATTTTTAGTATCAACTTTTGACATATCTGTCATGCAGACTGTTGTAAACACTGCTTTCTTCCACCAAATAAATCAGTAACTTGGGAGGAGGTGAAGGGTGGGTAATAGGGGCCGTGAATATGATCAAAATATATTCTATACATTGCCTCCTCCCGGATGGAACTTCGCCAAAAAGAAATTTTAATTCATTTGCATTAGCAATATGCATTAACAAAAGATAGGAAAGCAAGAAATATAAGGAAAGATTGTCCAGTCAATGGGCAAAACAGAATATTAGTGTCTTCGGATTCACTTCCTTGATTACCAGTGAGATTTGACCTGTATTAACTTTCAAAAACAGTTTTGATTTTGAGCTGCCATTTGCCTAACACATCGTATTCTACTTTTGTTGTTGGAGAGTTTATTTTCATTCTGATGGATTTTGGAAAAAAATAAACTTGAATTTTGTTTCTTTTCATGTTATGAAGTGTGTTTCTTCACATTCAAAGTGATGTTTCGTGCTCATATTTCCCTTTCTGTTTTTCTTTACTCATTTATCAAGAGGATCCTGGTACCAATGGACTCGTTTTAGAGGTTTTGCAGACAGTTTGAATAGGCAGGTGGAAATCACCTTCACAGGGCTGACAGGTCTTCCTTAGCTCTGCTATGGAATTGTCTAGAATGAGGAGGCATGGGCAGCCATGGTTCCTACATCTGTGGTTCTCAGGGAGAAGGTACCATGAGCATGAGCTTTGGGGAGATCCATGGGCTGGCGTGAGTGACGTGCGTGGGTTTTGCATGGCGTCACCTGCAGGTTGTTGCATAAGTGGCAGACAAGATGCGAAGGCCAGGAAGCTGCCTGCTGTGGTACAGGCTAACGTGCTGGTCTTTTTGTAAAACATCTGTTTCAGAGTGAGATGCCCTCTACATCATGTGTCATTGCAGTAAACTGGGAAAAATATCTTCGTGATGCTGTAATGCAAGGGTTGGCCGCTTTGGTCTTCAGGGTTACATTTTCTGAGGTCATTTCAAGGTTTTGTAGGAGGGAATTGGGAGCAACCGAGTGAGAGATCACTACTCAGAGACCACTGGGGGGGCAGAAAGCTGCGCGCTGCCTCCGAAAGTTTTGAAACCAGAAAAATATTTAATTTTTGGTGAAGAATACTATAGTGAATTTACCTAAGGTTATTGTTCACTTGCATGAAAATTGAATGAAAGTAGTTTTATGACTTCTAAAATATTGTCTTGTTTTTCTGTGTACCATATCTACATATCATATACTTACTTTGACTACATTTTGGCCAAGAATTAACACCAGACTTTGAGCCTTTCTTTCAAAATGCATCTAAATTCTCTGCAATGTCCTGTAGTTGATCTTAAACAAAAAGCCTAGAAACTATCTTCCTGCAATATATTTTCCTGCAATAAATATTTATTTCATCTAATCTGCAATGCTATTTATTATTTATTAAAATACTGTTGGATTCTCTGCTTCTACTCTTACGATCTGTTATTATTTGCTCATACCACCTTGTTGTCATTATATGTTTCATAAGCTCTGTCTTTATAAAGGATTCCTCTGCGCTGTAGGATTTTTTACACATGTCCCTTGAATATTCTTACTCGTTTATGCCAATGAACTTGTGAATCGCTTTGTTAAAGTAAGAGAATATTCTCTTCTATGTTTAAGTGGATCACGTCAATATCATGCGCTGGTTTAGAGAAAATTCTCATTTTTTGCAATATTTAGTTTTCACGTTCTGGACAATGCTTTACTTCTCCGTCTACTAAAGTTTTCCTTTATGTCCCTCACTGAAGTTTTAGGATTTCTTTAAAGCAATCTAGTAATCCCTAGTTGATGTTATTCTTTAGGAAATGGCTCATGTTGTCTCCCCACTTTAAACTGACTCTTCAACCATATTCTCTAAAAAGCTCTATTAATTTAAATATGTGAGATGTATAGGAAAGTGCACCTTTTTACCCATTTGCACTAGTGGTGAGCAAGGAACCTACACTGCAGTCAGAATAATCAAGTATAGACTCGTTGGAGAAGTTGCTAACTGTCTTGTTTTTTATTCTGCACCCAAACAATAGAACCCTTCAGTCAATTCATCTTGCAAAAATAGTTATCCCTTCTGTGCATCAAATGTAAAATTTTTCATTAGTGAGTATTGTTATGCAAAATATATTTCCAGGCAAACATCTTTGACTTCATTTGTGTTTTTGTGCAGATAGTGTCAAAAAGAGTATATTTACACTCTTATGACTGAATCTATCCATTATAAAGAAAAAAGAAACAGAATTTCCTGGAATCAGGGGAATTCAGGACGTAATCGCCTGAAGATGCTGCACTGTTGTTTCTGAATTCATCCGAAGTTTCTCTTATTGGCTCCTGCTGAGGAACAGAATCTCTGCTTCTAGGGTTTGGGATGCCAAAGAGGAACCTTTGTAGACATGGCCTTTTAGGGTATTATCTTTTTTATCTTCTAAGCCTCAAAGCAGCAGCGTTAGATGCAGTGATTTACCTGGGAAGATGTTAATTATCAATAGCACTTCAGGGTATAAATGATCAATCATATTAGCATTTCAGAATTTCCACTGGAGGGATAGTTAGGGAGCTTAGATTTCAGTGTCATCTGACCGGATGCTATAAATTGAGCTTGCATTTGTCAAGGGGCTTGAAGCATCTCTAAATCACAGATCTTAATGAAGGTTTTGTCAGGATCCAGGCTAAGTAAATTTGTTTTAAATATCAAAGAGAATTGCATTTGCTTTTGTCCCTCTATATACAGGATAAAAACAAACCGGAAATTAACTTAGAAAGTTAATTAGTTGGTACTGACTTAGAACAAAAATCCTAGCAATATTGTCCTGAATGCATTTTTCAGTAACCATTTAAAGATAATCAGGTTAATTATAACCCAAGTAGAATATCAAATTTAAAATTAATTCTGGAATTACTTATTATACCAAGAAACTAGACTCCTTATGTGAAAGCAGATTTGCAACCAAAAAGGTAGACTACTTTCACATAAAATCAAACCAGATTCCTAACCCAAGTGGTCGACTCTTTTAACATAAAAATGAAGGGATTTCCTATAGGAACACTAATCAGAAAATTACACTGGCATTGGGCCTTGTTGATCCTTGCTTTTCTTTGTCTAGAAGAGGAGGTGAAGTTCTCTCTACCCTGCTGCTATTCTTCTTCTGGGTTTCTGGAAAATGAAAGCGAACACAGTGACCTTTGCTCTAGCCCTCTCTGAGCTGGTTTCCCAGCTTCATCTTTCAAGATCTACTTCATGTGCCTTCTTGTGCTTCATTCATCTGTTATGTGTTCAGCTGTCTTCTTCCAACAGTATAAAGTTCAATCCTTAACCTTATTTAAGCTGCTGGGGTTTGTATCTGGCCACTCCTAAGAGCCTGTGGCATTCAGACATAGGTGGGGGACTGAAGGGTGCCGCGGCTGTGGAGGTGGCAGGTCTGGTTTGCTGTTGGAAGGTGGGGTCTGGTCCGCAGAGGCTGTCGCTGGGGGTGTGACCTGGAGGGATAGATCTGCCTTTCTAGCACCTCTCTTGACTCCTCTCTCTCTGCTTTCCTCTGCCCCACAGATAATGCAAAGACTTTCAACTGGACAAAGCAAACCCAAACATAAAACTCTCCTCCTTTAAGTTACAGCTAACGCGTGGCTTTTTTCCAAACCATGGTGACAGCCACTAAAGCACAGACATGGGTCTTTAAAAGGTGATAAGGTAAAAATGGATTGGCAAGGGTACTCTCTAGTCCAACAGGAGTAGAGTCTTTATAAAACAGTTAATTTGGAAGCAGAGAAGATGACATAAAGACAGAAGAAGGCCACATGAAAGTGAAGGCAGACACTGAGATGATACTCGCAGGGCAATAGACACCAGGATGGCCTGGAAATCACAGAAATGAGAAGAGAGTGTGAGATGCTAATACATTGTACAGTCAGCCTTCCCATCAATGGAACCCAACACCCAACACTCACAACTTAGGAAGGACTGTTTCCTTGCAGCTCCTGGCAAGGGTTCAATCCACTGTGGTTCAATCCACTGTGGTGCTCCAGCTCAGAAGTGTGCACCTTCCTCCTTCCTCCATTTCCCACCTCCTTCCTCACTGGTACCCCTTGCACACCTTGAATGACCTAGTGAGTATGCAGGTGCTGCATAGAGGAGAACTGAGAGCTGGATGCTGTCTCAAGGTCATCATAGCATGTGTCCTTGGACTTCACAGAGCAGGTGGCTCTATACATATGTACAAGGCGAGTGTCCTCCCATTGCTCCTGGTTGCTGTGCATTATTTACTGCCAATAAGAGCCCTGCACTTTATTTATGGAGTACATCAGGTCACTGCTTCTGATTCCCTTTTGCTCTCAAAGGGCATTTAAAACAAGGAACAGTATTCAGGCTGAATAGTGTAGAGTTCGGGAGGAGAAAGCACTGTACTCAAAGGGAGCCTGCATTTATTAATAGAAAGTTTATTGCAAGGGAGTCAAGTAATCTAATTTCATAGTCCTCTTATTGTTTCCCTTAAAAAACAGAATGCCTTATTAGTATATCATATTATTGGATAGCTACCGTATATTTAAATTTCTTTTTAGAGAACTAATTCATTTGTACAAATATTGATCACTCATTTTTATGCATCTCATATTGGTATGAATTTAAACCTAAGGGAATATAAATGAAATTTCTGATCTAAATCTATCTCTAAATGTCTTACAGTCAGAGAATTGGGAGAAGACCAGGCTGATCCACACGCAACAGTCAAGGAGCAGAAGACTTAGTACAGAAGAAAAGTATAAACATAAATTGGCATTGCATATGTGCTACCCATAGTCACCATGGGAAGAGGTCTTTGAGAACTTCTAGAGGAATAGAAAAGATTATTAGCAGTACACTGGTCTCCAAATAAACTTCTGCTTGAAAAGGATAAGAGAGAGTGTTGGTCTCAGAAAATAAATGTTGAATATTCTCAGTTCTGTTTGGATATCATGGGTTTTTCAACAGACAATGATCACATGCAGTTATCAGCCTTAGATCTACTGAACCAAACAGTAAGCTATGTTTATGACATGGGAAGGAACTTAGTAAAAGGCACTACAGGGCTGAAGAAATGATTCCAGGATATCATCAGTGCCCCGTGACTCCTTTGGCTCTTGCCCAACAGCACTTACTCATGTCTTTCATCCTCTTTTGCTGCAAGAATGTAACAACACCTGACCCTGCTTAGCGCCCCCTTCAGGAGTGGAGGACTGGGGGGGGCAGCAGGTTTAAAGTTTCAGCTCTCAGAGAAGGGCATCATCCAAAACTAATTGATCTGGACCCCAGCTCATGTATGCAACATGGAAAGGTTCTCATAAGCTATCTCAGCTTCCCAGCTCTCTGTGGTTTTGTATAACTTTTCTTTTTCCTTTTTTTCTTTGCTTTCCTGCCTTTTTAAAGGGAAGGTCTAGCCGGGCGTGGTGGCTCACGCCTGTAATCCCAGCACTCAGGAGGCTGAGGCAAGAGGATTGGTGCGAGTTCGAGACCAGCCTGGGCTACGAAACTGAGCTCAAGGCCAGACTGAACTGCATAGCGACACCCTGTCTCAAAAAGACAAAAAAATAAAATAAAATAAAATAAAATAAAATAAAATAAAATAAAATAAAATAAAAAATAATAAAGGGAAGGTCTTACTGTGTAGTTCAGCCTGGTCTTGAAGTCACTTTGCAACCCAGGAGGGTCTCAAACTAGTAGCAATCCTCGTGCTTCAGCCTCCTGAGTGCTGAGATTACAGCCATGTGTACCCATCCCCAGCCTGTATGATTTTTCTGTTATAATTGTATTACAACTTCTCTTCCTATGGTCCATTCCACCCCCTTCTCTTCGTTCCATAAATTTTGCTCCTAGAAGATCTCCTGCTAATCTCTCAGTGTGATACTTTTCGTGTCGGTCTACTGTTTGAGCAAAGTATGCATTTGTGTATACTGAGTAAAAGGCATGCCCATTTCAAGAAAGCCAAATTTTTCTCCAGTAGGCAGGAAAAGGATGATGAACCTGGTTGAAAGACTTGCATTCCCCAGCTACCTTTGGCTCTGAGTGAGACAGATAGCATACACTTTGAGCGGGATGAATTGCCTTCCCAAACAAAGTGAGATTATCTTTCTCTTCCAAAAGATCTCCAGAGGCATCTGCACAAGGGAGTAGTGAATTACCCAGACGTCATAAGCAGTAACCAAGGCTGCAAAATATCTTTTTGGTCTGGGCACATTGTGTCCACAGACACAATTAAGACTCTGTCACTGAGAAGTAAGAAGGTGAGAATGAAGCTGAATAAAGATCAGTGTACAACACACATGAATGTTAATAATTACTGTCTATGAAGTTACTTCCATATCTCAGTTGCTGCGCTATCTAGGTTTATGCATACGGAGTTCCTTTTAATAATCAGGCAAGTAAGGCTCCTGAATCTGTAGACCTCACAAGTTATTGCTTTCATATGAATGACAAACCTGAATAATATGTCGGTATGTCTTAAGTAATTTACAAAGAATTATAAATGTATTGTTTTATCTCACTTTCGCTATCAATTTATGAATCATAGGTATCATTTAACAGATAACTAAACTGAGGCCTGGGCAGCATAAGTTGCTTCCCTGTGCTCAAATGCAAATGGAAGACTCAGTCCACGTTTGCCTGACCTCATCATGTACTCTTAGGAGTACGTGACTCCTCTGACCCTCAGATCTTCTCCAGGTAGGAGGTTTCGGCGCGGAGGCAGCCATTTGGGCACTGCGTGGTTTGCGCCAGGAATGGTTCCTCATACTCTCAGGCGCTCAGAGGTGGAGCTTGGGAAGGTCAGCAGACCATGAGGGTGCTGCAGGTGCCTTGCTGTTGGGAGGCAGAGCCTGGAGGGAAGTGGTGGTCCTGGAAGGGGGCATCTCTTTCCCTGGCTCGTCCTTCCTTCCCTGCTTCCTCACCACTGTGAGATGAGTCGCTTTTCTCTTTCTGGACCCTCGTTCAGGCCACTGCTTCTTTGGAACAAGCTCACCATGGGCCAAAAAACTGAACCTCAATGAAGCTCTCCTCCATTAAGTGAGGCGCACTGGGCATTTTGTGCCAGCAAAGAGCCAAGTGTTAATAAACTCCAGGCTTGCTGCTTGATAGCATAGCATGAAAAATTAATTTCTTATCCTTGAAAAGTGGATTTGAGTGGGAACAGACAGAAATGTAAACACTCGAGGAGATGCGAGGTGGCCAGCGCTGCAACAGCCGTTACATAAAGTTTATGGGGAAGAAAGGAGCGACTGCATTTGGCTAAGAGCACTGTGTAATTTAGAGGTAAAATCAAGTAATTTTAGAGCACTACTAATATGATGTCTTGAGAGTTCAATTATTCAGCCTTAACTCTTCTTTGGCTTCAAATGACTATTTTGGTTGAAGTAAGAGAATGTTAGCATGAATAGAATTTCTTTGTCATTTGGCTGCATAGTAAATGACATTCATTTGGGTTCCATGATAGTAATTTCAGCGGAATTCAGTCCTGAGAACCTGTCTGGCCAATGGGAGCTGGGATGGCTCCGGAGCTGGGCTGGAATCACCAGCGAATGCAGTGTCAGCAGCCAAGGCAGAATCATGGCTCATGCTTCACTGGGATTGAGACTGTGGCGTGCAAGCCTTCCACACGACACAGGTTAGGCTCCCACTGAGTGCACTGGTGAGCCAGAGGTGGCAAGCAGAAAAGGGAGGCAGGAAAGAAGCGGCATAGGACAGAGTGATCACAGGATCCTGGCTCAGTCCCAGAGGAAGAAAATTTTCTGTGTCTCTGTGTGGCAAAGCGGTACCCACAGCGAGGCAGAAAGAACACATGCAAGTTGTCTTTAGAAAACACATTTGGCCCCGCTCTGTCTTCTTCTGACAGCAGTACACATCCCCGAAAAGTAAAATACAATTGTAGCTAGGTTCACGCTCAAAGTCTAAGATATTCTCCAAAACCACAATTTGTGGGACACAGATTTCTGACATGAAGAAGCCTTATTACTTAGGTGAGAAAGTCTACAATTCATGTTCTAGAGCCCTAATCAATTTTAAAACTCTTATTTTTATTTTTAGCGTTTTTTTTTTCCTGTGGCTGACTCGGTCCACTGTGGGGGCAGGGCTGGCATGGTATGTGGTGCCAGGATCCAACCACAGTCCCTGCATGTTTGCCTAAGCAGGTGCTTTATTTATTTATTTATTTATTTATTTATTTATTTTTGGTGGGACTGGGGTTCAAACTCACGACCTTGCACTTGCCAGGTAGGCACTTATGCCACGGAGCTATCTCCCCAGCCCCCTAAGCAGGTGCTTTAGACTGATGAGCTATCTTGCTGACCCCTTCATCAATTTTAGACGCCAGTATAAAGCCTCCTGAGATCTTAACCAAGAACTTTGTAATCATAGCCTTGGCTTTAGACCTTATTTTCCTCACAGTGCTTTGGATTTAATGTTTGCCCTAAGTCATTTCTTAGGTTTAGCATTACTGCCAGGAAGGCTGAAAATGAGGAACTGTTATTTGTGAGCTCAGACATTGTTGACTTCTTTCTATTTGCCAGGGGTTTTTGTTTGTTTGTGTTTGATTTTTAGCTTATCACTACCATTTCACATCTTAATGTAGGTGGTAGAAAAAAGCCAGGAGGCTTTTGTTGGCATGAAAATCTCCCTGGCTAGATGGCCCAGCTACTTAGGGGCATTTTTCATTTTCTGTGTGGCCACAGGTAGCAGAAAACCCACTAGCAAGAGTTTCCTTTTGTCTAGCTTCCACTAACATTCTCTTCATATTGTTGTCTCACTTTTTCCCAAGCCCCCATAGGTGGAGGACCTAAGAACTGCCGGGAGTTGGCTAACAGAATCCTCATCTGTACTGGCAGGTGAAAAGCACCCCAAGTCAATTTCATAAGGGCATTGTTCCTACTAAAAAGAGGGAAGCCCTCATTGACATAGCAGAATGGAACTCCCAACCCGAAAGATGTCTGGGACAAGTGTGTGTTCTCTAAAACAGAAGAATGAATTTTAGGGAATATGCACGTTAAGAGCAGAATATATTTATTGAGGGAAAGAAGGCTTCTGTCTGACAGGGGGAAAGAAGGGCATGCAAGCACGTCGCCCCTGGGAATCTGTTTTCCTGGGATTTTTGCAGAGTAAAACCATGAGGTAAAGCAGGTCTAAGTTGGAAAACACGGGAACTCGCTAGATGGGCATGAGGTGGGTCAAAACTGCAGCCAGCCAATAAAACTTCAAGCACCATTGCTCAGGTAAGATTGATAAATCAAGGACCACGTGGGGAAGGGAGTCATAGAAAGTGAGCATGAATATGGAATGAGGCTTGCCCTGTAGGGGTTAGGTACTGACTCTTCCTGGTTTCTGCAAGCTGATAAATAATCCTGGATGCTTACTTTGGGGAGGCAAGCATTTGTTCAGTCTTTGGTCTTGAGTTTGGCCCACATCATGAGTGCCTATCTCTCATAGTTTCAAGGACTTTTCTTTCATGTTGGCTCCTTCTGAAAGTCTAGGCCTTTATGTCTGCCTGTAATGCTTCTGTGTAATTTATCTGGCTGCAACATCTTGGTCAGTAACTACCCAAAAGGTCCATTGCTTAATACTGCTGCTTGGAGATTAGCTTTCAGCATTTGGATTTTGGAGGGAGACAGACATTCAGACTAAACCAGTGCCTTGATATCACTCCCCATCATTTACTCCAGTACTTTCTATAATTGTTTCTTTGCTTTGGAGATTTAACTATCTGCTTTATTAGTAGAGGCTTTGTTAAGGATGCTAAGTACTCTACTTATCCCGAGGTATGTATCAAATCCAAACTGAGCCACTAAGACATCTTGCTAGAAATTTAAGTCTCATACAGTGTTTTGGTTGATCCGTTGTGTCAACTCAGTGGTTCTACGCACTTTACGATCTCTATTTACACTGTAGGCTGTTGTCATGGTTGACTCCTTCAGTCAATTTAAGAAGCTTAGACGTTTAGCTAAGTGACTCAGCAGGGGTCCAGGGTCTTCAGTTTGTAAATATCCTGAGCTTGTGCAAGAGGAGGACACAGAGGTGGTGTGGTTGGTGCGCCTGTCTCAGGGCCCTCTTAGGGAAGGAGGCCTGCATAAAGTATAAGGGTGGAAATGAAGCTTGCTCCCCACTTCCTGCTTTTGTCATCTTTCTCTACCTTGAGCCCTGCCTTGGTATCTTAGTTACTTTTCTCTCGTTCCTGGGACAAATACCTGACACCAAAAATGAAGGAAGGAAAGGTTTATTTAGCTCACAGTTACTGGAGGTTTCAGTCCATACTCGGCTGGATCCAAGGCAGAGAGGCACAAGGCAGAGAACAGCATTTCATGGCGGTGGAACAGCGACAATGGAGACAGAGGCAATGGACCAATCAGGACATCAGAGCAACAAAATGAGTCTGTCTCAGTCTCTCTTTATATTACATTCACGGGTCCGATGTAGTAGTCACACCCTGAACACCCTGTAGACCCTTCCTGCCTCCCAAGAAGAAGGAAAGAAAGACCCAATTTGAGCTATGGAAAGTGGTTTTGCTGCTCAGTCATAGGGCACCTCCCTACCATGCACAAAGCCATGGATGGAATTCGTAGCGTCAACACAACCACAGCTGCGTGTGCGCCTAGGCACACACACATAAAGTGGAGGTGTACATGTGAAGTATGTTGTGAGTTTTCTAACCTTTCTTGAGGTCCAGGTCTCTATCAATGCTAAAAGACGACAAGGAGGAATCCTGTGCAGTAGGGTTTCAGGAGGTCACGCAGGCAACGTGATCAGCACACGGCTTGGGCATCCCATACACCTAGCAAATGTCATCAATTATTTCATTATCTTTGTCGTTCCTCCTTATAAAGGAAGAGGGCTGTATTGACATGAGTGTAGGAATGAGGAGAGAGGAAGAATGAATGGAATTTAATAGCATTGGCTTCAAGTACACCCCATCGGAGAAGCTACTTCACCCACCTCACTCTCTGCCTCCCGGCACTCTGAAGGACATTGGCATCTTCCCTGCAGGGCTCTTATTTATGTGAGATGACAAAATTCAAATTTCTGACTCAAATCCCATTCCCTGTTGCCATTTGATAAGAAGTTTGTAGGCCCTGTGTCTGCCTCTAGGAGCCCAGCCCTCTTTATTTAACCCCTTGATTAAGCTGTTACCACACCTTGGTCATCTACCTCACGGGAAGATTTTGAACTGTTACTGGTATTAAAACTTGTATATTTCTGATAAGGTGGACTTTTTTGTGGTACTGGAACTAAACTCAGAGCTTTTGTATTGAACTACATATAAAATTTAATTAGTGAATTAAAATTTTGAGACAGGCCTTTTTTTGGGTCACTCACTGTGTTTCCAGGGTGCACTCAAACCTGAGGTCCTCCTGCCTCAGCCCCATCAGAAGGCTGGTCTTACAAATCCACACCACCACAGCTGGCAAGACTGATATTTTAAAATCATTTGCAGACGAAATAGAGAAGTATCACATAATCCACTCAATAACGTCATCCGGGAAGCACCATGCCAAACACCTTCCTAGTTTTACATCATAATCATTTTGGAAAGTGTACTCCCCCCAAAAAGGAAAAGAAAATGTCCATCCTCCATCTTAAAAGATCTCGGTCTATATATGAAGCATAAACATGCACATACATAGGAAGATTATTTCAGAAACCTGAGAAGCCAAAGTAGGAACAGCACCTGGAATTTTGAGAAGGGAATGATTTTCCCTGAAGACCTAAAAAACAAAAAAAAAAAGCATGAACTTTGCAGGAGTGAATGTGCAAGTTTTGTTCCACAGTGGGTGAGTAGGATTATTCTATTATTACCTAAACTGAGAGGAAAAAACAGCGCGACATGGCAGGGCCACTACTCGTGAGTTGAGAGGGCCACGTGAGAACGGCATGCTGGGAGCTACAGGGTCATCTCACGGGGAACCGCACTCACGGGCTGCGCAGTTAGGGTCCCCGCCTGGTCTGCTCATAATAGAATCTGTCATCGGAGGGTTCGCGTAATTTTTGTACATTTCACATTTGAATACTTCCTCACGGTGTGCTCCTGAGGTTACAGTGGAGAACGCGCATATGTTCTTTCTGGTTGCTAAGGCACATGCTTATGACATGGGCTCTGCCAATCAGACTTGACCTAAGAAAACTGATTTTGGAGATGAAGTCCGTGAGAAAAGAGACAGCGCACACAGCCCTCACCTGCTGTACTACGTCCCTGGAGAGGCAGTGGGCCCTTTGTTGCAGGGCAGGGCAGGGCAGGCAGCTTTCCTTATAGCATGGGAACTGTCCTATATGGTTTATTTGGGTGCTGAGCTAAAAATACTTTTCTCCCTGGTCTTTAAAAATGTCTTTAAGTGATCTAAAAATGCACACGAATTTTCTTTCTGCCTAACCACCATGAAGAAATTCTGGCATTGTAACCCACAAGCCCGCACTCAGATCGCTCCTATATAAAACAGGAATTAGAAGAGCAGCTATTTCAAACAATTTACAAAGTGAGCAAGGTGAGTTTTTAGTTTAAGACTACATCATTGTCTGAGATAGCAACTAGGGACATATTACTGCTTTAATGGATTTAAAGCATATTTAATATGTTCCCTCAAATCCTCCAACTAACTGTATATCCTCAGGGGAATATTTGCTAGGCAACATCTAATAGCCTTAGACTGATTCATGTCTCTCTCTCTCTCTCTCTCTCTCTCTCTCTCTCTCTCTCTCTCTCTCTCTCTCCCTCCCTCCCTCCCTCCATCTCTCCCTCCCTCCCCGCCCCTCTCTCTCTCTCAGCTTCTCTTGCTGCTGACATTCTCTGACCCTGTATAACGGCATGGACTTAAGTCGATCTTCCGCTTCTCCCTGCAGACTGCTCACCCTCTTGCCATGTTCCATAGCCAGTCATCTACTGGGCGTTGACCCCAGCCTTTTTACTGAAGTTGCTTTGCTATGCCGTTCTTCTCTATATGAGAACAGAAGCCACCTGGGGACTTTACACCTCAGCATCTGTAAACTTGCTAAGGCATTTAGCAAGAGGTAGGACTGAAATTGCTAGGGACCAACTCGCCGTAAATTGGCTGCTGTCAGAGACACAAGGAGCAATCAAGGACACCTGGCCAGTGGCATGAGCCATAAGTCTTTCTTTGGTGAAGGAGCGTGCGTAGAGGTAATCATATCGTGTTAGATATTCATTGGTGTCTATGCGGCTACCTCAGGGCTTAGCACTTCTTGGACACTTGTTCCTGATCCCTGCCCTTGCTGTTTATTATTTGCCTCAATCATTCTCCTTCCAGAGCCTTTCCCCAGCCCTTTCCCGGAAACCTTTATCCTTCTTTATTGTTCTGCCTTTGTATGTTTCCATCATCATGTTTAGCAATCTTTCATGGATCTTGATGGCTTCTTTGCTCATGGGTCTCTCGTCCTACAACAAGATGAGAACGTACTGCTGTGGGAGACGGTCTTTCTCACTTTTGTAGCACTGAGAACTAGTTCAAAGATTGCTACCTTATTGGCATTCTCAGAATCATTGGTAAAGGCATAGGTTATTGTATTTCAGTCACGAAGATCTGGTCATTTCTATGGTCAGAACATCTAGGAGAAAAAGCAAAGGAGGCAAATTAACTGATCAGCTCCCATCTGAACATTTTTCTGAGAATCGAATGTTAGGCAGTTTTAGTTCAAAATTTTCCCATCAGTTTACAAATGTGTTATGGAAATATGACATTACCCAGCAGATATTGCAGCGGTGCAGCCAGCACAGATTTGGAATCAAGGGTGCTAGCGCCATCCGGGAATGCTGCTCACAGAGGTTAAAGGGAGCCGACGGGCCTCAGCTCACAGCTTCTGTCATTCCAGGAGGCAAATAGCTGACTTTCTGCTTACAGAAATATAAATGGCAAGAATGTGAGAGTGATTCTAGGTGAGAGTGACTCTAGGGAACGCAACTACTTAGGAGACAAAAGAATCTGTCAAAGTGATTAAGCAGGTGGGGCACGAATGTTGTGAGGGGTAAGAAAGGTAAAACAGCACAGCACTAAGCTAACATTCCGCCACCTGTTGAGGAGCTAACACCGCGAAAGGTGGGAAGAAAGCAGGCGACTTCCAAGCATCACAGCATCTGCAGTGGAAAAGTTGCTTAATGTATATCACTTGTTTAGCTATAGGTGTTACAAAAATTTAATACATTTTATATTCAGTGTTCAAGTTCCCCCAACAGCAAGCCCAGAGTGGCTGTTGGCGGATGTCTCCAACATCCTACTAGACAGCATATTTCTCTTTCTGTTTTCCTTCCTTCCTTCCTTCCTTCCTTCCTTCCTTCCTTCCTTCCTTCCTTCCTTCCTTCTTCCCTCCCTCCCTGACTTAGGTAATAAGATATCATCTGATCATTACTCCTTGATACTAATATGAAGATCTCAGATTCCTGACATAGAGTATCCATTCAACAAATAATTATTATTTCCACTATGAGCTTCACCAGAATACAGTATAAACAGGATATCCATCTTTTATTGTAACTTGACGTCATCACTACCACGATGTTTAAAAGAGCTGATGGACTGTATAAGATGAGTGCACCTGTCATGTGGTGCTGCTTTTTACAGAGTAAACAGATAATGAATGAGTTCTGGCCTCCCTAGGAAACAATTTAAAACAATTGCTTATATACTTAAATGGCTGTTGCTTCATTTTTCTTCCTGGGCTATGTCCATGGGTGCCACACTCCCCTAGTCATAAGCCAGGAAAAGCTGTGTCTTGTCAGAGAAGCAACTTGGCCATCTCGTTGGCTGGTTGAATATAAATCATCTTCATCCTTTTATGCCCCATTGGCTCATTTATAAGGTATTGCCCTTTATTGTGACAGGCTTTATGATATTTTGTGATGACCAGCCATGGGGAGAAAAAGGTTTAATGCACTGACATCTAATTTTATTATCTCTGCTACCTATTCATTTTTCAGAAGCATTTCTTGACTTGGTGCCAGTTTAAGCATGAAGCTTTAAAACGTGGATGATGACAGGGTCGGGAATTAAAGCTTTAGATCAGAACAGGATCGGGAAGACGAATTACAAAGCAATTTCAATCACGTAGCACCCCCCCCCAGCATGTTAATAAGTGATACTCACAACAGAAAAAGCACCTCACATGCTCGTGCTCCTGTCAGCTGCAGGTATATTAGGTGCTATTTCAGGACTAGATGACAATTCATTAAAGCTGGCCTAAGATAAGGAAAGGGTATAAATATATTTTGAGAGCTTGCTATATCCAAATCGTTGTACACGGTGTTTTACTTACATTAACCCACTCTATATTTTAAAAAAAATATTCCAAAGGAGCTATAACTTTCACATGTAAAGATGTGAGGAATAAAGTTGTAGGTCTAAGAACCTGCTGAACGTCACAGAAGCCAGGGTTGGTAATAGGTACTGTACACCCCAATAGATTCAAGACGATTCTCAACCCCCACCCCCAAATGATATGTACGGGAAGTGGCAGGTTCATGTTAATTAGATTGATCATGCTGGGTACCATAAATATAAATAACTTTATTTACCTATCACACTGTAACAAAACCTGGGAATTTTGTTTAAAGAAACATGAAACAAAGACTGGAAGAAAAGGGAGGTAGATTCAATGTTGATTTACACCCTGGCTCTCTTTCACAAGCAAAATATCTGCTTATTCTGCGCAGCTGCTGTTCCCTCTGGCCGGCACAGACTTTATGTACAGTTAGCCTCGCTGACTTCAACTCTTCAGTTGCCACCATATGGGTTTCTCAAGAACAAGGAGAGACCTTGACTTTGGCAAGTTCCCTCACTTCTTCTGGTTCCTCAGCCCCAGCCAAAGACTTTAATTTCCTTTTGGGTGTGTTGTTGTATGTTCAGGGTCCACAAAGCAAGAAAGTGCTCTGCAACTGATGTTCTTATTGCTTCTTTTATATACAAAGGTGTGACTTTAGGAGGGTAGGGTTCTATCCTATTTCATTCATTTTTAAAAAGCTGGCAAAGAGTAACTGCTCGTGAATAGTTTATCAGGCTTGTCAACATATCTACTTTGAACCCGGCAATACGGTAACTCCAGAACAAGGGGTCCTGTAGCTCAAATCATACACACGAAGATGACAAAGACAGTGTGGAATCTGGCAAGAGCCATGTTGAGTAACAAAGCCGAATGATTTCTGAGCCAGGTACTGTCCTAAATGTGTTATGTGTATTAACTCAGCTAGTTTAAATTCTCATTTTACAGTTAGGAGAGCTGAGATCGTCACCCTTGTTCGCTTCCCTCTAGTTACCCATTTCCTGATGCCAAGCCTGCTTATGCAAGGCAGACCTGTGATCTCCTGCTCTCCGTCACATCCCTCGCATGCTGGCTACGCAGTCACACTGCCCCATCACACTGACATCTTTAGTTATTCTAAAGATACTTCTGACTTGACCATATTCTTGTTTAACTACCTTAAGCAAATTAATTAGCTTTGTGGGGGCCCCCCTGATGCCATTAATTCATGGTCTATAAAACCTCAGACCTAATTAAACTTTTTAATATTGTGTCTTTACTACCTGATATGAGCCTTTTAAATTATAAGAATTGCTAACATTAATGCCTTATTAAATAGCTACATATATATGGAACTATGAAAAATTTTTAAGATTGCAAAATAATCAAAACCTAGGTTAAAATGAGGATGATTCTATATCTCTTTAATTGTAAGTAAAAAAGTATCCAGAAGTTTGATTGTGCTACAAGAAATAGTAGAGAGATCTCATATTTCTAGCTTGCGAAGAACACTTGGTCCTAGAGCAATATCAGTTATCTGACAGTTTCTCAGCACACACCGTAGTCATTAACTAACAGGAGAACAAGAAAGGAGACCTTCAAAGCCACAGAATGAAGTAGCATGATCATGAAATAGCACACAGAAACTTGCAGGGTGGGCACAATTAAGAAAGCAGTCCACAAGTGCAGGGGCAGTGCACTGAGAGATTAGTGTCCTGTACCACTCGTAAGGATATGAAATAGTGCAGTCGCTTTAGAATACAAGAATATAGCCCAACTGCGCTCCCCAACTCTATTATTCCTGAATATATACTCAAGAGAAGTAAGAGTTGTACATTGAAGTTCACAGCAGCCATTACACCTAATGGTAAAAGTAGAAATAACCTAAACTTCCATCCCCCTGGTGAATGGCTGCATAAAATGTGTGCTACCTATATAATAGAATATTTGACAATAAGAAAACAAATAAAATACTGGCACATTAATCTTGGGAACAACTAGCAAACTTACAAAGTGAATGAAGCCAGTCACAGAACATTACATATTATCTTGGGTTATATGTATGAAATATTTAGAATAAGCAAAATTTTAGAGATAAAAAATAATCCTTAGGTTTAACAAAAAAATAAGCCTTAGGCTTTAGGGCAGACAGAAAGAAGAAAGACTAGCAATGGGCAAAGAACATTTTAACTTCGTAGAAATCTTTCCAAAATTAGATTATGACGATAGTTAAAAAATTCTACTAATGCATGGAAACTTATTGAATTACGTCATTTACATGGGAGGAATGTAGGGTGTATGAATTATATTTACTAAAACACAGGGTCTTTTCTCTTTGGTACAAAGTCTACAGAGTCTGCATGGCCCCACTCTGTAGATTGGACTCATGGTGATTCTCCTGTTTTCAGTCTCCCTAACACTGGGATAACAGGTGCTTGCCACCAGGCCCAGTCTCAATTGTCAACTCAGGGTGCCCTGGGGATGGGGCTGGCAAGGCATGCTGGGAATCACACCCTGGTCCTGTGCCTGCTTAGCAGGTGCTTTGGTAAAGCACAACTTTTAAAAGAACCAAATTATATAAAAAATAATTAAATGAAAGAGCCTGATACTCGAAGTAGGAGACAACTCCTAGACCTTGAGTGTCAGGATGACGAATAAATGAGATGAACTGAAGCATATTACATAGAATGATAATTTAAAGCTCATGATGCTTTATTTTTCAGAATATTAGTAAGAGGTGAAATATTTGTGTTATTTGAAGAGAATATAGTATACGAGAATATGAATGATCCAAGATCTTACTAATACATAAAGAGGGAGCTCAAGCATGTAACTTGGCTTTCCTATTCCAAGAGCATCTCAGATCACCTCAGCATTCTTAAGGAAAAGATTTTTTACAGATGCATCAATAATAAATGCAAAAGGACCTATGTAGTTATTACATTAGCATTTTACAAATCCACAAAATTAGTGCACATAAGCTATAGTAATGTTATCATTAATACATTAGAAACCTAGTCTTGTATTGATTTTAACAGTATCTGCACAATTTTTTAAAAAAAATTTCACCAAAAGAAGTTAAACCACTGTGTGATGATTTATATTTAGTGAGACCATGGACGAGCAAACATTCAAATCCAGAATGTTGGTGCTTTTATGGGGTAAATAACCCAGTAGAAAAAGCAAATTGTAAGAATGAAAAAGTAGAAATTCTTTATTTACAGTGAATTAAGAATCATATCAAAAAGTGACATGTGGGTCTCAATTGATTTAGAATAAGACAATTGTAAATGTATACAGTTGATTATCAATAATATAAACCCACATAGAATGTTTTACAGTGTTAGGGGATTTGTTTTGAGTTTTGTAGTGGTAATTGCATAATGGTTTTGTATTTAGTGAGTTGCTAGCTCTCAGAGATACATATCAAAGTATGTATGGATAATGTTAAATGATGCCTGAGACTTACTTTAAAGAAACGAACCCCTAGAGCAATGCGGATTCTGTGGAAGTATGATAAGGGAAATGTGATCATGATTTGGTTATTGTTTTTGTTAGTGAAGGGTGTATAGGAGTATACTATACCATTTTGTATTCTTGAATATATTTACAAATTTAATAATATATATTCAAAACACACATTTTAAATAATCATTGTTCAGCACAAGTGAATAAATACAACATGCACATTAAGCAAACAGGGTGTTTACTGGAGGATAAGTAAAAACTGAGTGATGACTCTTACTAAGACCAAGAAAGTAAGAGCAGGGCTTTGAAGGGGTCAGTGGTGACATGCCATGAAGAATGTGATGAATTCAATTCACTTTACATAATGTCCAATGAAAGAAAGAAGCAAGTGCTTGACAAGTAGGATATATCGTTATGTCAGTTGTATTTAACTTCAAACCTGTATTTCATTTGGAAAAAAATAAATTGAGGAGGAATATCACAGAGTTGAGCATTCACCCATGGCTGCCTCTTGTGTCCAGAAAAACAAAAAATGATAAAACAGAAGCCAAGTGACCCGACTGGCGGGTCAGCACATGGGTTCTCACCTGGGGAAGGAGCGGGGATTGAGAAAAAGACAGGGCAAGAGACACAAGAAATGGAGACAAGACAGGATTCTGATCAAGTCTCGTTTATAGAAGAAGTGAAGGGGGTTTAAGCAAAGGTAGCAGGGGAAATGGAATCTGCGTCAGCGGTTACCTTGCAACTAGGGGAGGTCTTAAGACATGTGATTCATGGGGAAATAGCAGGGGGTAGGAAAATAGAAACCTAACTAGAGGCTATCGCGAGATGAGGCTGTCGCAAGATGATGATGTCATTACAAAATAGACGCCAGCACTTTGGGCTCCCACAGCCAAGCATATAATGTGTCCTGTGACCAGCTGGCTGAACCATTTTCCCACTAAGTTACCCTCTCTAAAGGAGTCAGTTGCTAAAAAATAAAATAAAATAAAATAAAAATAATAAAGGAATCAGTTACTTTTATCAGTGTATATTTTCTTTTCCCTCTTTTTTTCTTTTTTTTTTTGTGGGACCAGGGTTCGAACTCACAACCCTCACAACTTTGCACTTGCCAGGTAGGCACTTGGGCCATGGAGCTTTCTCCCCAGTCCCTATCAGTGTTTATTTTAAGCCAGCAAATAATTACAAATTATCAAAAATTCATTTAAGCTATAAAGATTGTTCTGATCATAATGAACAATATTAACTATAATTTCTTTCACATTAAATGATTATGTAATATTATATTGAAAATGAGCTCAAATAGTTCTAAAAATTATCTATAGCATTTCCAATGCTCCATGTGGATAAGACATTGTTACTTTTTGGGGATTCATGTTATAGTTACGAGTGTGTTTTGTAGCCGAGCACCGTAGCTGAGCTGAAGGGGTGATGGTAGTCCATTATAAGCTTACAGTCTGATTATAGTCAGTTGAAATAATTATCACAAAGTATTCTGGAGGTCAATTTTCTCAAGTTTTTTTTTTTTTTTTTTTTTTTTTAATGTAGTTGCCATCTCAGCACTACCACATGTATTTTGGTGGTATCAGAAACTGCAAATTTAGTTTCATATCAGAGAATAGTGTATATAGTTGTTTTGTACTCTAATGCATTTTTTAAGAAACTTTTCTTCACTCTTTCATGGTGTTGTGTGATGTGGAAAAAAATCTCCGTTCTCCTTTATCCTGAATAACATTACGAGAGAGACGATGTGGGGAGGGGGAGAATCGCATTGCAACGCTCAGCATGTGCTGACGGAAAACACCGAAGTAAACGGAGTATTTCCATCTAATCATTACCATAAACCTGTGCTTTTCATTTGAAGCGTCTGGCTAAGAAGATGTCCAGTGCCTAACGCCAGGGAGCGACCTCACTCCTGAGATGAACATCCTGTTGTTAGCTAAGGTTTGCCATCAGTTGCGAGGCAACCTAGTGTCACGTGTTACTAACTTCCCAAAAGTGTAAGTAAAGGGCCGTTTTGTTGTGAATGTGTGTGTGAGTGTATGCATATCCACACACATGCACACAAGGGAATTAGGATAGGTATACTAACTCTGCTACTACTTTCTCTTAATTCAATGAGAATAAAAGTTTGTACTAACATTGTTTAGATATCATGTCTGCATCTTGTCCTCTGAATAACTACTACAAAGACAATAATATGCAATGTTTTAATTATTATAACCATCCTACTAACCTGTTCTGAAACCGTTTCATTGCTATTTTATTTTTTTAATTAAAATGAATTAAAGAAAAAGTTATGTCCAGGTACAAATTCCCTGAGGTGACTGTAAATGTGATCATTATGTGTATATAAATTATATCAATAAAATTAATTTTTAAAATAAATATAAAGAAATAATAAGAATCTTAACAACAAAAAAAAAAGATGCCTGGAATTTGAATTTAAATTTTATTTCTTATACTTTTATTTACTTTCTTTAAAAGCATGTATTTGTTACAGGGTCTCACTATGTGCCACCTAGCCCAGACTCGGTCACTGGCTCAGGGCTCCAGGGGCGGGGCCAGCACAGCATACAGTGCTAGGGATGGAACCCCAGTCCCTGCACTGCCTAAGCAGGTCCTCAGTCCACTAAGCCAACTCGTCGTCCCTATCTGTACAGGACTTTTTCTGCAATGTACAAAAAGAATTGGAAGTGTGGTTCCAGTAGGGACTGGAAAACTAGGGTCCATATGCGAGGTTGTCCTATTGTTCATTTGTTTAAAAAAACTATGCACTTGCGGTGAATGGCGCCTGTTGTTTGCAAAGGGTTGAGGAGAAACGACCCATGAAAACTGTATGCAACTCTCATTGTACTGTCCACGATCCAGTTCCACAGCCACTGGCTCAAGCATCCTCATGGCTGCCTTCATGGAGCAGAGCACAGTGGAGAGGCTGTTGCAAAGCCTCTGCTGACCCCAAAGCCTGCTATGTTATGATTGATTTCCTTAGTAGAAACATTTTTCACTGTTTGTCTATTTGCAGAAAGTTTACCTTCCTCTGAGAAGACTAGAACCATAAAGCGTATGCCAAAGGGAAAAGACAGAATGTAGATGGTCATCTGAAGATCCAGAAACTGGAGGGAAGGTGTACTTAGAAAAGAATGATGACAGAGGCAAGATATTACTGTGTGTGTAACTCTGTGTATGTGTGTGTGTGTGTGTGTACGTGTGTGTGCAGTGCATGTGTGCATTTGTGTGTATTGTTTCTGTAGTTTGGGCGTGGGGGACAATTGAGTAAATTACTTAGAGACTGAAGAAAATACTCAGAGATGGCTTATGGGATACGTTTTATTAAAACACAAACAGGAAGGGGAAAAGGTTAATTGAAACTTACTAGCAAAAATGTGTAGAGACCAGTGGCAGTGCTGTACATGGGAAGGGTTCTAGAAGGGACTTGCAATGCCTGGTAGTGCCAGGCTGGACTAGTTACTATCAGAAAGTCCAGGGACAGAAGGAGGGACTATGACGTTGCCACGAGACCTCCAAGGGTGCAGTGACAGCTGGCTGAATGACAGCCCTCCACAGTGCTCTATTGTTGCACACCCAGCAACTGCAGGGGGAAAGATCGCAGAGAGTAGATACTTCGCAGTGATGTCATTGGCACTGGAAAGGGCAGCTGACATACCAGGTGGGCAGGAAGAGAGTTTCTATTGATAGCTCCAGTTTTTTCAATGCTCCCTGTCCTTTGGCTCAGGTACGGGGTCCCCATGACTTTGCAATCCTCTTAGGAGCACAGAAGAGATATTCTAGTGATCTGATACAAAAAAAAAAAAATGCTCTGGTTTCCTCAGCACTGATACGGTATTTGTATGAAAAAATGGACTTGTGTGTCAATTGAAAACTATGAAGATCTTTGGCCTATAGATTACAAAATTAGCAACATCTGCCAACCCTTGCTGATAACCAGTCTTGAAGACTTGGGACCACCCTGCAAGGTATTCATGGACGTTGGAAAATCTCCAGTTTCAGTCCTTTTCTTGCATTCCCGCAACTCAGAATCCTTTGGGGCTTGTTCAATGAATTCATTAATATTTTTTAGTCATCCTAAGGACAGTGACCAATGTCACTACTGCTAAATGCAGTTCATTCTCTCTCTCCTTTCTTATTCCAAGACAATGAATGGAGTAAAGAGATAAAAGAATAGCTCCAACATCTAACATCCTCCTTGGGGTGGAGTGTGTCCCTAACCAGTAGTAAGAATAGATGTATTTAAACCCAGAACACTAGGGAGTGAATACGTACTGAAATATGCAAATACCAAAATAAGGGTTGACCTTGGGCATAGAGTGGGAGCTGTTGGCTCTTTTGAAGCGGATGATCTAATCCGCATCATGTTATGCCGGGCCACACATTCCATGAAAAGGGTTCTCTTCGTTGTAACTTGTCTACCTTCTGTTTATGGACTAGAGGACAAGACTCCTCCAGAATGGACTCGGGAGCTGAGCATCATCTGAGCTTAGGCAGGGCAGTATTTTGCAGTCTGGTGACTGGGTCTCTCCTCAAAAGAAACATCACATTATGGAGGAGCGATGATGCTGTGTTAATGAGATAATGCATTTAAAACAACATAACACAGCGTGAAGGTAAAGGACCATTACCAGCGTCATCATAATGATTCGTGTGTTGAGACCCTTAGTGTGAAGGAGAGGAACAAGTGTGTATCTTCTGTCATGAGCTTTGAATTGTTTGGACTTGTGATCAGAACAGATTTGACAACACAGAGCCTCCAGCCTGAAACTGATTAACTTTACCCGTGTAATTGACCTGAAACAACACCGATAGTTAAAAGCAATAAGGAACCTTGGGACACAGTGTATATCCTGACATGAGAAATAGGTACTGTTAAATTTTCCTGGGGAATTCAGGAAAGAGAAAACATCCTTGCGGTGTCTGGAACTAATTGCACTCTTAGTCAGGGATGGAAGGGAGAGCTGAGTGCAGTCTGAGCCTGTCTAAGCTACAGTTTCATTTGGAGGAGGGGCTCTACAACTCATTGAAAGGAGTTGATTTTCTAGGAAAAGAGATTAGTATAACTTCTTGAGCTCTATTTTATTTTAAAAGGTCAGGGTCAGCGATAGTGGCTGTGTCCTTTGAGAAAAGTGGGCATTACAAGGATCTTCTCATTTCTTTGGTTCTGTCCTGCTGACCTGGGACCATGCTATATCCCTGGCCCTCACTCTCGTCATAATATTTTATTTTGAGTTAGGGTCTTATTGAGTTCCTAAGGTGCTCTGAGGAGGCATGGACTTGTGATCCTTCTATCTCAAACTCAGTGAGTGCTGGTATTACAGGTGTGTGCCAGGATACTTGTCTAAGATCTTAACAAGGAAAAGACATTTCTGTACCAGAAGAAAAAAAAATTCACAATAGCCAGAATTATCCATTAATTGAGTGAAAGAAAGGAGAAGTAAGGAAGACTGGTGAAGTAAAAACTACAGCAATAATAGCAAGAAGAAATGGAAAACCAGAGGGCCAGTACTTTTTATTGAGTGCAGAAAGAGTTACATCTGATTTCAGAGGCAGAGCTATACATGCCCTGTTCCTGGTTCAGGAGCAAAGGAACCAAATCCATTTTCTCTCTTTCTCTAGCATTCGCTTCTGCATTTGTTATCACCTGGTTCTTCTAGACCACCAGTCTCTTCTTTTCCTTGGGTTCTTTCCTATGGCCCAATAACATATTTGGGTCTCTTATGCAGGAAAAGGAGAAGATGTTTTGCGTAATACAAGTCCTTCTCCAGACATAGCCCATCTTTTACACAGCTTCTAGTCCTTCCTCACTTCCTGCCAAAGATCAAACTGGTGCTGCATTGCCCAAAGCCCTATTACACAAAGTAGTCACTCTCCATAAATTTGTGCCATGCTTACATATGCTAACATGTTTATATTGTGGTTAACATAACTCACCTGGTTTAGCCCTAAGTCTCAGGCATTCTCAGGATACGCATTCAAAATGCTTCCAGAGTCATCACACCAAAAATGCAAGTTATTATGGTTTGTATCTAGTTGTCCCCCCAATGCTTCATGAAGTTATGGGGTGGACTTCCAGACTTTGTGATTAATTCATGGTGATAGGGCTTCTCTACTATTGTGGCCTATATTCAGAACCATTCCTGTCTACTAGGTCTAATAGTTGCAGTGAAACTATTTTCTTTGGTCTTGCTTTATTTTATTTTTACTTCAAGTGAGATGTCTATTTTAAGTAAATAAAGTTTTAGATAAGAGATGACCCAAGTGAAAGTGGTAGAGTAATACTACAGAAACAAAAGAGTTTAAAAATCTTCTTTTTAGTCTTTTTTTCGTTTATTTGGTATGAGGTCTTGGTATGTAGCTCAGACTCATAGTGATCCTCCTGTCTCAGCCTCCCCAGTTCTGGGATTACAGGCTTGCTCCACCACGTTCAGTTTCGGGGCCCAGCATGGTATGCCCAGGGTTCTGGGACTGTCACAGCATGCAGTACCAGAGATTGAACCTGGGTCCTTGTGCTTGCAAGGCAGGCATTTAAACTACTGAGCTATCTTATCAGCACCCAAGTACAGGATTTCTAAGGGCATCTCCTCACTAGGAAATAAGTGTCTTGGGAGGGTGTCCCTGACAGTACCAACTGTGACCCAGTCTAACTATGCCCTCTGTCCTGCCCACAGATCTCACTCCTGTGTTTTATTCATGCAATATGCTTTATAAATGCCACTTTAATTGAATCTAGTTTGTTTGTTTTATTGGCTTTTGTATCTACCTAATTCTGTGCTCCAGTATGCCCTTTACAAATTTAGGTTGAATCACTGACAGTAAAGGTGACTAGAGCCACTGGATTCTGATTTTGATACTCATAGAGGGAATGCCAGGCTCAGGAAGGTCACTGAAATGGGACATGCAGGTCCTAATCAGGCAAAGGTCCCTTGGCATTTCAGTTGCTGTCAGATACCTTCTTTTCTGAATGATACCCTGGTAGTTTGGTTAGTACCAGGCCATGATAAGGCAGGTGCAGCTCTCATTCTGGAGAACAGAACTTCAGGAGCACCAAGTACTCAGCAAGGAAAATAAGCAACGTGGGATTTGACCATTTTTATTTATTTATTTATTTATTTATTTATTTATTTATTTATTTATTTGTCTTTTTGAGGCAGGGTCTTACTATGCAGTTCAGGCTGGCCTTGAGCTCACTTTTGTAGCCCAGGCTGGTCTTGAACTTGCACTGATCCTCCTGCATTAGCCTCCCAAGTGCTTATAAATTTATTTTTAACTGAAATCTCATGCAACAACTGTGACAGCTGCATATGTATAACACAAATACCTACGTGGGTCAGTTCCTGCTCTTTCCCTACTCTCTACTTATATCGAAACAGTGACAAAGATTGGCTTTGGGACAGTAAAGGCCTTCCCTCCTCAGCAGGAGGCTGGGCCTCCAGCAGAAGAACTCATTCTGATACATCACTGCAGCATGATCTGGAAGATATTCCTCAGTTCCTCTGAATTTTACTTCCTTTAAAATTATCGTATCTGTACCTCAGAGTGATTAAATGGTGCTCATCATTTGTTACTTAAGCAGGAAATAAATTAATGAAGACAAAATGCTTGCTACTTAATAACTGCTTTGTAAGTGTGAACTACTGCTGACATTATTATGCAATTAATTATGATGTTCACCAGGTGTCCCAGTGAGCAAAACCCAAACCTGAGCAAACTTTGTGCAAGTTTGTGGAAATTGAGGAACGCCCGAGTTTCTCGGTAATGATGCTGTGGATACGTGCTACTGGGTGTTTTGTTGTGGTGGGCGGGGCCACATCTGCGTGGTGCGGAATCTGTAGCTGCAATCCTGGCCTGTAAGCATTAAGTGTCAGTGCCACTCTATCACTTTCCTCCAAATTTGCAGACACTAGCAATGTCTCGTGGGCGGCTAAATACCCGCTCCATTGAGAGCTAGATTTGTGTGAACCACTTGTCTCTCTGTTACTGTCTCCATCACACAAACCCGAAACTCCCTAACCTGCACGTGGTAAATTTCCTCACAGTTGGCCGTGATGTTCTCATCCCAGTCGTGTCTTTCCTTTTTCTTCCCCTGTTGGAAGTCCATAGCTCAGCAGTGCCTTCGGGCAGGTCAGGAACCACACTTGCGGTTCAGTCTGCCTTAGTTAGCTATCTTAGGCAGAGGCGGTTCCTTCATTCAGAGCCAGCTGATACCCCGCACAACTTGGGCCTGCTCCTCCAGCCACAGCGCGATGGGCTCACTGAATTTAGCAAGAAGCAGCCTCTCACAGTGGGTACAAGCTTCCAAATTACATAGCCCGGGTTCTTTGCAAAAAAGCCTTCCAACAAAATAAGTCAACTGTGCTTTGAGATAAATAAGGAGGTGTCCAATGAAAGGGTTTCAGGAACCTTAAAGGGAGCAATCAAAAATAATGAGTACTGAGAAGAAAACATTATTCTCCAAGAGGAAACAGAAGGGCTGGTCCGAGGAAGACTTTGGCACGTGGGCGGGGTGTGTACAACCACTTGAGAGGACCCACAGCACTGAAAGAATTTACTCTGAGATGTGCTGAAAGTGGAGCAAAGAGAAGCAGAGATCCAGGTGCCTCCTCTCTCGTGTAGATTATGACTGTGCTTGCTTAGCAGTAAATCAGTTGTGGAGCAATCATCAAGAACTGCGTAGCTTTTACATTAGAGTTCTTTCCAGCGTCCTCCTTCTCTCCCTGGGCCCCTGTTCACGTGCTGCAGTCTCCAGAGCTTTGTGTAGATGTTTCCAACCGTTTTGGGAAAAAGCCACAGTGATTAACAAGGCTCAGATAGCAACGACATCCATGTCTCTTCCCTACACTATGCTCAGTCTTTTTCATTTTTATTTTTTAAAATTGTATTTGATACAGGGTCTCACTACGCAGCTTGGATTCATAGTGACCCTCCTGTGTTCAACCTCCCCAGAGCTAGGATTACAGGCATGGGCCACCACGACCAGACTGGCCTGGCTCAGTGCACCAGGGGGCGGGGCTGGCATGGCATGTGTCGCCATGGAGAAAACTCTGGTCCAGAGCTTGCCTAAGTAGGAGCTTAGTCTGATGAGCTATTTTGCTGGCCCTACTATGTTCAGTCTTTGCACTGCATTTTCCAGCTTTTCAAGATTTGTGCTTTGTTTCAATTCCTGTACTCCTACTTCTCCTCTGATACTTCTATGCTAGACTTTGAGACATTCAATATCTGTTCTTGGAAGTTTCTTGAAGGCAAACACTTCTGCCCCTGTTAGAATGGTGACGCTCTGCAATAATCCCTTTGGAATAAATTATTTACATTTTTTTGCAACTCTCCACTTCTTTCTTGTCAGACATTCCACTATGATTTTCTTCTACACAGAATCTAAAAAGTAAGATGCCAGCATACACACAGACACACACACACACACACAGAACTATCTGAGAAAAATTGTATTAAACAGGTTAGACATTCGGGGATTACTAGTTAAGATCATTGCAATAGGAGAGAGAACGAACTGTCTCTCTCCTAAAGAGAGGACCCCAGAGAAGGAATTTACAGTGAGAAATTATCGACATTATATTCTCCAAGACAAAGAAGGTGAAATCTTTAGAATCAGCTCCCATTAGATGAGATCATAAGACAGCGCATTCGATTTCCTTCAAATGTACAAGGTTCTAGGATTTAGTCCTGACTGAAAATGTTTGAAGTTCAAATTTTAAGGCTTAGTGGGTTTGTTGATACTTGTTTGCTTGGTTTTTTTTGTATCAGGACTTGAACTCAGGACCTCGCACTGGCTGTCTCCCAGGCCCTTTCAGGCTTAGTTTTTTTTCTTTGTGGATTAGAAAGGATAACATTGTACATCTCCATAGCTTCTCAGGACAAACTGAGAAGTTTTAAGTAGAGTCATTCAGGTAAGTCGCTGATTACTTGCTTATTGATGTTAGAAGTGCTGGTCATTGCTCACCTGAGCCTTATGTAAAGCAGCTAGAGCTGTTTGGTTTACTTTATGAAAATATACTGGAGACTTGTTGGGGAAGATGAGGAAGAAAAGGAGGATGTTTGTGACCTCTATTTTATGGTAAAGACTCATGAACTCAGGTCTCCAGATCCAGAAATGTACAGATCTCTTTTCCCTGTTCTCTACCATAGCATGAGTGAGAAAATTAGTTGGTAGATGAAGCAATAGCCAACTACAGCTCACAGAATATGCTGAGTATAGATAATGTATAATATGTGATATATAACATACTTTTGAACAAATAATTTTATCTATTTTTTATAAGTAAAATTTATTGAACCATAGGAGAGACAAATGCACCAATCACATGGACATGGGTCCGTGAATTGTCAAGGCGAGCAGACCCCTGCTCACCCACCGCAGGAGAGCTCACGATCCTCATTGTTTTCATTTCCTGAATTCATCACTCCCACTTGGAAGGGACCACTCCTCTGCCTTAAGTTGCTGTTCAGTGTTTCTGCTTTGCTTAAATTCATACCAAAGTTATAACTATCATGAATAATTAATTTTAATAGATAGTACTTTTTCAAAAATATTGCAGGTAACAATAAAGTGTTCTATTTGTTGTATAGCATTTCACTGGATAAAGAAAACTATTGGTGTACTTTTTTCTGCTGCAGGTGCCCAGAAGTCAGGATTCTGAGTCATTCTACATGTTTGGTATAGGTAGGTGATAACAAACTGGTTGTATCAGAGTTGTCTTATAGATCAACAGGCGAACTCCTTTTAGACAACTCTAACAGTTGTCTAAAATTCCAGTCTTGATCCTGAGATATCTGTTGGGGTCAATTTAACAAGGCTGCTAGCATTTTTAGCATACATACTGAGCGCTGTATTCCCTCTGTTGTGACATACCTGTAGAAGTCTTTGAGGGAAGGTCTCTCGCTTTCTTTGTTGATCTACTATTGATCTTTATATGTTCAGCTCATAAAGTCTTTTTTGTTACTAAGTCACAATTTTTTCTCCCATGTTAAAGCTTAATGTGCTTCTTGATGAATACTTTATTTTTCTTTATTGTCAATAGTTTTCAGTCTAGTTTAAGACATCTTTGCATTTCTTAAGGTCCTAAAGGTATTCCCCTGTATTTTACTTGCAGAATCACTTGTAATACAAAGCTCTGGGAAATGTTAAGTACCTCACCATGAAGAACTCACTTATAAAATCACGCAGGTGCTGGGGAAGTAGGTCAGTGGTAGAGTGCTTGCCTAGCATCTGAAATGCTTTGAGATCCTTTTTAGATATGTCTCCCATAAAAAAAGAAAAAAATCATGCATTGTATAATAATATATAGCCATTTAACAGCATAGAGGTGGTGGTAAATACATGTAGTCCCAGCACTTGGGAAGCTGAGGCAGGAGAATCATTGTGAGTTTGAGATCAGCCTGGACTATAAAGTGAGGTCAAGGCCACCGTGAGCCACATAACAAGACCCTGTGTCAAAAAGATACAATAAAAAAACATAAGTAAGTGCCTAGAGAATATTATATCAATGAAATGAAAGGTGTTTATACTAAATTTTAGCTCAATAAAAGTCATACAATGTAAAAATGAGATCTATCTTTCGAGAATTATAAGCAGAATGAAGACTCTAAGAAAACACCAATTTTTCAAAATAATAATCTTTAGGTAATGCTATCATAAACTATTTTCCTTTTGTTGATTTCCATTTTGCTACAGTTGTGCAAGCATATGGTCTCACTGCAATAACAGAGAAACACCTTTAAAAGTAATCGATAATAATACCACATTTGAAAATATTTTATTTCAAATATTAAGTTATTATTTAAGTCTGAAAATGTTCATAGACACAGGAATAGAGGACATGATGGTAAAAATAATTTGATATTTTACTTTTCAAAGCAAAAGTTTCAAAATGTTTATGGGCTCTCATCAGTGATAATTATCTGCTGCCTTCTGCAGCCTGTATTTTCACCAACTGGCTGTGGTCCAACTGGAAATTGCATATTTAATTAGCACATCAATTTGTTCTCATTAGTGAGTCTGTGTGATAGTAAATAATGCAGAGGTTTTCTACCAACAAATACAGTCTCAATCAGTCTACACTTTCTAAGCTAGAGCCAGGAGACTCAATGGGTATATAACTCCCGAGGATTTCTTTCATTTGGAAACTCTTTTTGGGGAAATGGAAGAGAAGGATGGAGTTTCCTAAATAATTTGCACTCTGACAACACGTGGTTCCTTGAAGCTATTCACAAATTACAGAAATCCAAAATGATCTCTGTTACTCACTTGGCCAGGAACCCAACCATTTCCAAAATATCTTTCTCAATTTGATCATGATTCGTGTATCTGAAAAAATTATACGTTGTAGGCTGGACTTTTGCTTTCATTCTCGAAGTCTTTAATTTCTTCTAGATATCAACTCAAAAAAGAACAAAACATTAAACCCTGGCCTTGCCCAGATGGGGGACTGAGAGAATACTTGCAGCATTAATGGTGCTGATTGCTTTTATTCACATATTGGAATGGTTGAGTGGAAGTTAGAACAAAGAGTAAGACAGAGGAAATTTTTGCCTTCAGGAAACTTGCATTCCATCCTGGAAGGCAGACAATAAAGAAGCAAAATAAAATCCCTTTTGGTAAAGATAAGGGCTATGAAAAATTTAAGCAGGTGCGTGTAAAAATGAAAAGAAACACATCAGAACCAGTGGTTCTTAAATTGCCTGGAAGGTGTGACATCCTCCCATGTCACCAGCCATGGAGAAGGGAAGGATCCCAGTCTTGCTTGTACCATTATGCAGAGCACTCCTCTGTAAGGTGCCATCCACAGATTAATCTCCTGCCTTCTGTAGTTTGAAACCGATGCAGAATTTCCATCCTTATCGCCCACAGCAAGGCAGGGTCACGCACTCCTGGTCAAGTGGTTGTGACATGTGCAGTTGCACACAGTCTTCACTGAAGAAGGACTGTGCCTAGTTTAATGCCTGGTGCTGCCATCTTGCTTTCCTTTTGGTAATAACTTTTGGCTTGTAAGTGAAGTTCAAGGGGATGATAGAGGGCACCACAAAAATCTGCTATTTGCTGTCATGTTTTTCTTGAAATATAATGTCCGTAGTGGCCCCTGAATACAACTAGGTGGGACACATGATGCAAGAAATTGATAACAAGAGTCAAAACGAATAAGTGAATTCAATCTACAGTGGATTAAGCTGGAACAGGGACAGCTGTGAGAGACCACAGCTCTAAAGCGGGACTTACTTTGATCTCAGGAAGAAGAGCGAGCCCAGAGGGAAAGCAGGGAAGAGCAAAAAAATTAAAAGAAAAAGAGTGAGGATGTGTTATGTACACATACCAGCTCCCCATGAAGAATGTAGTCATCACCTATCACAAATATGTGTTCATTAAAAACAACATTGAAAACAAAAGACATAATAGTAGTGGCCCACAACGACTTTCTGTTAGTTCAGTGAGAAGAAATATTTGTACCTATAGTGTTTAGAAGAGTTATCATGTCTATCTTGTACTCTGAACAACTACTAGGAAGACAATAATATGCATTGTATTAATTACTGTGGCTATCCTACTAACATGTTGTCTTAGTTACTTTTTACTCATTGCTGGGACAAATGCCCGACACTCAAAATGAAAAAAGGGAAGGTTTATTAGCTACAGTTACTGGAGATTTCAGTCCATATTCGGCTGTCCCAAGGCTGAGTGGAGCAGGACAGAGAGCATCCAGTTCATGGCGGTGGAACAGCAACAAAATGGAGGCAGAGGTAGCCAACCAAACAGGGCAGCAGAGCAATAGCTTTTGTCTGTCTCTCTGTCTCTCTTTATATTCCTATCAGGCTCTCTGCCTTGGGATATCCGCCCTAGACCACACCTATAGTCCCAGCGCTACTCAGACCCATAATCCCATCAGTACTAAAACACATAATCCCAGTGACTCATGAGTCAGGTCTCAATCTATAGAATTCCCCGCCCAATGACCATATGAGGCTTTGGGGGGACAACTAGACATGAAGCATCGCACATGTTTGAAACTGTCTCAGTGTTCTTATTAAAAGTATTAAAATTATATATATATGATATATATCATAAAATTATATATGATATATATCATATATATATGTGATATGAAAAGCTAAAAATACAAATGATCACAATATATATATATATATATATATATATTTTAATTGTTTTATGGCTTTATTTACACCTTTTTAAATAATTCCTTGTCAACAGGAAGATCACATGACCCACATTAAATTTTACTCCTGCCAGGAGTAGGATTTTATTTTATTTATTTTTTATTTTTATTTTTTTTAATTTCTTTTTTTTTTCAAGTTTCAATTTTTTATTGTTTAAATTTAACGATGGTTATATTACATATGTTCATCATCGCAATATAACTTATTTTCATATTGCTCTCCTGAAAAACACAGCTGTTTATGCTTACAAAGATGCTATCAAAAAAAAAAAAAAAAGAAGAAGAAGAAAACAGAGCTCCTTTTTCCTTCCGCTTTTTCTTACTCTTCAGTGAGTTGAAGGCAACTTACCGGTAGAGCTCGTATGAAGTCAAGCCTGAGTGAGTCAGTTACGGCAGTGTTCCCTTTGTTTGGATAAAAACCAAGCACGTGCATGTGTGAGTGATCAACTGCAAATTGTGGAACTGCAGTCACTGTGATTCTCCCTGTACATTAAATGCTCAAGTATTTGCACCTCAAAGTGAAGTAGGGTCATATAATAAAAAAAAGAATAGAAAATTCCAGGGATAATTTTTCCACCTCCCAGAATTTCATGTTTATTCTTTTTTTTTTTTTTTTTTTTTTTTTGCAGAACTTGGGATTGAACTCAGGCCCTTGCACTTGCCAGACAAGTGCTTATTCTACTGAGCTGTCTCCCTAGCCCCTTTATGTTTATTCTTTTATTCATTATTTATCTTATTTATTTTAGTACCCATTGGCAGCATGTAAGTATGACACGTATACTGAAGACTTCGTACATGTGTATGACCCGTCTTCATCTGCCTTCATCCTTTCCCTCCCCCACCCACCTCTTACTTGCCGTCCTTTGCAGAAGCTCTGTTTCCATGTTTTGTCCAGTTTCTCTCTCATCTTTTTCCTCTGCCTACCCCTTCCATCTCTCAGTCCTCTCCTAGTTTATAAAAGATCCCCCTGCTTTCTATTATCATGTCCCTTGATTTATGTTTTGAGTTCCTTTTATAAGGGAAGCCATGAGATATTGAAACTTACTACTATCTGATTCACTTGACTGAACATTAATCCATCAATATTTCAAATATATTCTATTATTTTGTTTTCCGTAGAGCAACAGTACCTAAGGAAAAAGAGAGAAACCTGAACTATGACAGGGAAAAAAAATAGACCCTGAAATAAAGGAGAATTACTGTTTGGTATCATTAGCAATTTTTTTTTTTCAGGTTTTATGAGTAAACACCCTACATTTTCTTTGTATGGGACTCTGAAAATTATGTAGGTCATTTTGCCTGTGAGAAACAGAATGCAGCTCAGAGTTTGCAAGAGACTTTCCGAAAGAAATGACAAATTGGTACAGAAGGGTAGGGACTGGTAGAGAGGTTGATGGACTCGGAGAGGAAAAATAGCGGGCCACCATCTCCAGCTGGAGACCAGACGAGCAGGAGTGAACTGCTTTCCTCTCAGCCCATGGCTGGCTAAGCAGTGAGAAATTAGGAAAGACACACCCTGACCTTGTCTCTGCTCTGTGCCTTCCTTTGGCGGACCCAGCTGAGGGCCAGCCACCTAGGGAGCCTGTGGCTGCAGCCAGCGGGGTCAGGGTCGCAGCACAATAAAGCAGTCCAGGCCAAGGGAGAGAAAGTAGGTGAAAAGAGTGCAGGTTGGTAATAACTGTGGTGTAATTAAAAAAAAAAAAAAGTTTGCTCTTTGTCCCCTGTTCCTGGCACCGAGCACCTAAAACTGTTGAAAGCTCTTGGGTGAAAAGAGTATCCTTCATGTGCTCCTGGTAGGGATGCTTTGACAGGACCAAGGTGGCTGCCAGAAGGTCCAAGCTGTGATGAGTAAGGTGGGACTACCAGCCTTGCTGAGCTTCCCTTCAGGATTGGGGAGTGGGGGGGAGAGCTGGAGATGGTGTATGATCACCAATCGCAATGGTTTATTCACACATTCCTATTTATGGAGCCCTTATAGAGCCTTTAAAAGACGGGGCTCCAGGAACATCAAAGTGCTGAAATAGAAACCGAGATCACTGAGAGGATATGGAAAGCTGGGCTTCTCCCCGACCCTGTTATTCACGTACTATATCTCTTCCACTTGGTTATACCTAAGATGTATCCTTCCCCATAAACTAGTAAGTGCAAATATCTTTGCCTCTGTTCTTTCATTTGCCATAGTTATTTAACCTGAGGATGGAAACCCATAGGTTGTAGGAGGCTATAGGGATTTGTCCAGGCAGAACTGCGGGCAGTTGAGGTATGCATTAGCAGTTCTCCTCTGGAGAGGATCTGGCTGCTTTGCGGTTCTGACCTTTCAACCTGTGCTGACATGGCTGTCTCTTTCAGCTTCAGATTCAGCAACTTCACATTTCCCAGTCTTTCTCTCCTTCCCTCCTTACTATTTTCTTCTCTG